>JTDE01022277.1:10742-82000 GCA_014338405.1 Paragonimus skrjabini miyazakii
GCAGTTGTATGAGTAGTATGTTACGATCGCTCAACTCCACTACACTAGGAACGATTGGAGGGTAGTCTTATCTGTTGGTGGGGGCATTTCTATTATAGCTTTTATCTTCTCTGGATCAGGCCTACGACCATCCTGGTCAATAACGAAACCCAGATATTGAATACTTTTCATGAAGAAGGAGCATTTGTTGGAGTTGACGCGGAAACCATACTCTTCAGTGCGTTTAAAAACCGAAGCGAGATGCGAATGATGATCTTCTACTGTGGTACTAACAATAATAATGTCGTCCAAGTAAGCCACTGCACACGTCAACCCAGCTAATATAGTGTCCATGATCTGCTGAAAAATCGCTGGAGCATACTTCACACCGAATGGTAGGCGGTTAAACTGGTACAGTCCACGATGTGTGTTAATGGTTAGAAACTGCTTACTGCATGTGTCGACTTCTACTTGTAGATAGGCCTCAGAAAAATCAATCTTATAAAAAATCTTGCCACCGTTTAGCTTTGCGTACAGGTCCTCGGGAGCGGGCAGCGGATACTGATGGGTCTCCAAAGCTTCGTTTAGACCAGTTGAGAAATCGCTGCATAAACGTAGCGACCCATTTGCCTTTTTTATTACTATTATGGGTGTGGCCCAAACCGAATAGTTTACTGGACTGGTGACTCCTATTCTTTTCAACCAGTTCAATTCATCCTCCAACGACGAACTAGCTGCATATGGAACCGGTCTTTTGGGACAGAAAACTGGTTTTGTACATGAACGAAGGTACAAGGTAGCTTTTGCCTGTGTACACCGACCAAGACCATCCTCAAAAAGGTTATGATATTGTCCCTGCAATCGTGAAATCATTTTTGCTATAACGTCTGCGTCAACCTTGGCTTCTGATAAGTGGACATGATTTTAGTTACTGGACAAACTTGACTACAGACTGAATTCGATGGCACGTTGAATAATTCCAGTTTATCAATCCAGTCTATACCTAATAAATTCAACTTAAGATCCTTTACAATGTAACAGATACCAATAGCATGCAAATTACCAAGCTGAAACTCACATTTTAACTTTCTCACAATTGGGATTTGAGTCCCCGAGGCGTTCCGTGCCACATGATCGGTCTGGACTTATGCCGGTCTGTGTAAATAATCCCATCTCCGTCGCCAATTGTTATAACCCGTCCAGCCGTGCGGAATCAGAACACGAGACTCGAGAGCGTACACTGAAATTCTGCCACTCAGTGGGTGACCAAAACGAATGTGACATGTTATCCAAAAGCATGACCAGTCTGACAAACAACCAATCAGAAAGCAGGGACCTATTGATCCAATTTAACCAGACCACAAACGGCTGGTAGGACCAATAAGCAGGCGTTAGGACAAAGTACATCGACTATCTGCAACGACGGGAACGTGTCCGTAACAAATAGACACATATGTATCATAAGTGATATGATACAGGTTCGTACTGTTATATACTACTGACCTGAATGAAGCAGATAAAAGCTGAGTTGACATTACACAACGTGTGGACACTGCTCAGAACATGTTGAACGATTATTTGAAATTATGGTCTTGTGACATTTTACCGACAAAACCCCTTAGGAGAACAATCGTTCAATATTTCTAGGTTTACTCCAATCATAATCAAATCCAGTAACATGATTCATCATCAGGTCTGTATACGTTGTTACATAAGCGTCCAATTGATCGGTAATCCATTACCTAGTCAAAACTTCACTTAACCTTGGACATATTTTCCAATGAATGACTGGAGGTATAACCATACAAACATTTTTGTTACTCTGAGTTTATATCACCAATTTCATTATCATGCCTTCCTGTTCTTATTTCATCCACTGTAAACTATAACTTTCTGGTTATTGCCAAACATATGGTGGCATGGTTTGATGCTGTTTCATCCTTCAGGTGTTCAAAGCAAATCGTTGGCTTTGACTTAACATGACCAGTGTATACCGCAAAATGAAAGATATAGTCAAATATTCTGACTATAAAAATGATTGATGTATCAGGTTGTTGAACAAGAATTCGTTGGACGTTAAAACTGTGTATAACTGAGATTCAACCAAGCACAGCCTAGCGTGGGTTAACTGATGTTAACGTAAATCAGTGGTTAATAACTATTTCACTCCAAAATCATCCTTATATAAAAATTAACCTTGAACTATTACCTATCTACTTAAGAACCACATAGCCTGCTTCCGCTAATGTTTATACTAATGACAAAAGTAAATATAATATCTTATTGCGTATGGTTTGTTTAAATTTCTTATAAAGTTGAACGGCACGCAGATGAAGAACTATCGACTATTACCATTTTCTAATACTAAATTTCTTTTACTAAAAAGCAGTAAAGGTTCTTTGTTGACATCAGCCGAAGATCACTCACACACAATTACAGTTTTCACCTTCTGACATATCTTTCATCTATTTCATACTGAAAAGTAACAACAACCTCTTACCTCCTTCTTGTTAGAGCTCGTCAAGGCTGAGATTTTAATTCTGGTCACGTTTTGATGAAGTCACACTGATAACCAATAAGTCGACGAGCTAATATTGAACAAAACCACATTTTCATACCTAAGCAGTCAGTCAGAGCTATTTATAAACACTGCACATGTTCCAAAACAGTTATAGAAGAGATATTGACTGTCTTGTCAACTCCAGTTGTTAAAACCACGATTAGGACTTCTCCACAAAGTAAAATCACAGAAATCCTTAAACTTCTTGAACGGTGTACTGATTAATGATTCCGCCATGCGATGCTTGACATATTCTCCTCCCGTGAATTTGGGTCACGGTTCAATTCCCCGCTGTGGTATATGTTTTGCTGATGAGCTCTAACAAGCTTGGAATCCGTATCTAAAACATCTTTCAAACAAACCCCGTTGAGAAGTTTATATTTATTGTGAAGATTACAGTCAAGTGTGATCGGGGGTTAAATTCAAAATGATAGTATATTTTATGCCACGGTTTAGACTGACGTTGATTATCCAACCATGACCAGGTAGGGCTAAATGCAGTAATCCAAATTTTGCTAACGGCTACTAAAGAGCCAGTTTGAATCCAACCACAACCATGACGAAACAGGAACAGAAGACCACCAGCTGGAGATACTGTTATTTCTTGTTTTATATTTTATAGTTCGCAACACATAAAGCAATTGGTTAACGCACATGAGATTGGTGCCAATCACCTCACCAGACAATTGTCAGACTAATGATATCAAAGTGACTGGGACACTCCTGGTTGGTATGGTAGTATGTAGTAGTGCGCAGGTTACATTCAGAAAGCGACTAACGTGAAGCCGAGTCGAATAGTAGAAATCAATAGGCTGACTTAAAACACCTAGGGTTAAAGATTCAAGGGTAACTTCCTTGTCCATTAAATTGGTCTAGTTACTAGAGGTACAGTAGTGTTTGCAGGTGGTTTCAACTACTTGCAAGCCTTCTATTCAAAGGATATAGGTTTCATGAACCTCACAATCAAGCTGACGCTCAACGACAAGTTTCGTCTCCCTTTGGGTCCATCAGGCAGAGGTAGTCAGAATGGGGATTGAATCACAAATCTTTCGCTTTACGAGCCGGATGCCCTATGCACTCGACCATCTATCCTGAAAGTTAGGTGCGGTTTATGGTAAGTGGAAACCTCAGACAATGAATGTGCAGTGGAAGTTCGTAAATCCGTTCCATTCCACTGAAACTCTCGTTAGATTGATTAGGGAAGTGTCCAGGCAATCAGCAGTCTGTTATCAATAGGCATTAATCTGTCCGAATAATATGTCCTGTATCCCTATATCGCATCGTAATTAAGTACGCAGGCAATGTACGTGTGTGATACTCAAAGATAAATAGGGATCATTAAAGAAGACGTAATATGCTCCAAATCGGTGCCGAAATTGACTTGTGTTCCGTTTTGTCTTTTCTTATAGGCAGGTTACTGTTTCTTTTTACTTGTTATCCACATTTTTACTTTCCAAATTTAGAGATTTTGGATGACAAATTAATACCCCAACCAACCAGACGGTTTTTGGAGAACTGGAACCAGTTCAAAGGATTCCGACTAGAAGCATCCGGTAGGTGTACGCAAATTGTTTACTTGTTAACACATTTTTTATGCTATATAGACAGCCTTTTATTAGTCTAACGGAAGAATGTATCAATTTTATGTCAGTCTTGCCCAGTTCACTTATGCATGAATACAAATCATTTCAACTTGGAAACAGCAAAGGAAACGATGTGTACATTCAAATAGATTCCTTTTTTCACAAAGTTTAAGAGTTTCAGGGAATATTCTGTATGAAGTCTCCCTTTTACATTTCTATTTATTTTCAGAAGCAGCAATGAAACCAACACGGTCGGTAAGTGGATCATGATTATCAGTTTGGAACAAAATTCAGCCGGTTGATCAAGAGCTGGCCTCACAGTTGACCGACTTATCCGGTCCCATATCCACGTCGTTCGAGACACAAGGCACGAAACGATTGGTGGAGAGTGGATTTGAATCCCCACAAGGCGAAGTAGCATTGTGGACTGATGAAGGGAAAGATTCGGGTGAGTTTGACTGGAACTGATTGCCAAGAATTTAACAATCGTATCTACCATCTGGAACTAATGGGGTATCTTTAAAGCAGGTGTTCAAATATCCTAATCAAATTACGTCCGCAGAAAGTATGGTTAGGTCTCCAGCTCCTTGTTTTGTCATAGTGACTGATTACGGCTGACTAAAAAGCTTTCATATAAACATGATGACCATCACGCAATTGTCGACTATATTGCGTGAGATTGTCTCTATTTATCCTTGATAAAGCAAAGGTTATAATTAACTTTACCAGTTTGGCCATTTCCAACACAGGCAAGTTCTAGCTATCAGCTCCTCAGGATGTCTGCTTAACACACGTGTCCATCGACACGAACCAAGGCAAATGGCTTTGGACCAATAAAATCTTTAAAGCCTAATGGCTGTAATAATCGGAATAAGATATTCAGTACAAAATCGCACTTTATTTATATCAGTTTCTCGACTAAATTTTATGTTATAAATTGACTACTGAAAATTCACTTGTTATTATGATAACAATGGAAATTATAAACAACTTTTAAGTAAACTCTAAATAATATTTTAACTCCTTGAAACAGATTTCTTCGAGAGATAATTTATCGTTTATGAAAAAAATCTTTTAGAACCAAACAACTTTGAAAGAAACCTTGAGACACATCACTATTGTTGACAACCCTAGCTTCTATAACAGTAAAATAAACGGTTCAAATACACATTACAAAGTTTATTCAATCGGCAGTTAACTAAAAACTATCTTCAACACTTAATCGTACTTAGTTAGGGCTTACAGTTATAAGTGGTGAGTTATTTGTGAATTATTTTATAGTAGATCAAAAGATTAATTGCAGAGTGTTTACACATGCGTGTATCTCAAGGACAGTTAAACATTCTGTGAAGCCCACTAACAGAACACTGAATGAAAACTGTGTACTCTGGCCGACTGATAATAGATGAGATCGATAGGATACATCGTCAAGGTGACCTACAGTAGTATTCATGCTATGGTGAATAAAACAGTGCCATACCACATGCACGCACACACACACACTAACGAATAGTGACTGTCCGATCTGACCTGTCCCACATAACTCAGTATTAGTTGACACAGACTTGATTCCCCTACCCAGCAATCTCAGTAGGTCAGCTGTGAACCCATCCGTTTGGGACTGAACCTGCTGTAATTAGAAGATTTCTCAAATAATTAGTCACTCTCTTTTTCAAGCTGTAACCCATTTTTGAGAGTATGTGACTACTGATGAGTAGATCAGTACCTTTTACTTACAGTGAAGATATCGATGCATTTTTCAAAGGTCTGTATACAGTAGGTAAACTAACCCATTTGGTAGTAAGCAGTGAAAAACACATGCTCACAACTTGTCTTTCCACTGAAAGTAAGCACACCTTCAACTTGGTTTAAAAAGTCTATGTTACAACTTCCTTTAGTTATTTCAAAACTCAGTACTGTTCTCTGTACGCATCTGTTAGTAAACGCGTTCCATCTTATCCGCATATTCACAAAGAACTGTCAGGTGTCCCAGTCTACATCTATGATATATGTGTCTTTTGAGACTGATGCAAAACTACCCTTTGTGTATGACCATCGTTCATTCATTTTAGTTAAGAAACTGGGTGAAACAGATGCAAACAAACAGCGTGAATCTTTCGAGAAAACTGCTCCGTCGGATCGCGGAGAAGTTCGGTAAGTCTGTGGGATCACCGTCTTGTTTCAAAAAAAGGGGACAATTAAACAGCAGAACTCGTTTAAGCAACAACAGCGTATCCTTGTGCCACCCTCTATTAAAGCTGAAGTCATTATGTGACAGAAAAAATTTGAATTAATTTCCACGTAAAGCGACTTTTAAGTCTATCCGTTGTTCAATGTTAGAATTACGAGTTCGTTTACAGCATAGACTTCTCTCGTCCACTGGGAATTAATATAAACCTAAGCGTCCTCGGCTAATGCAAAGTTCTCACTGTAATAGCTAACCAATGAAGCTTTTCCATTTGTTTGTATAGTGATGCAAGTTGATTTCGGTGAGTTTTCCCATTGCAGTTTCACTGTTTCATACTATAGCTTGTTATCATCGTTTTTGTAACGACATTTTCCTTTTGCCTACAAGGAAAGTGGCATATATCAAACAAGTATATCGCCAGGAAAGAATATTTGTGTTCCGTTCTATCGTGCTTATCTGCGTTCGATCGCTTGATGATACTCATTCGTACGTTTACCAAGGTGAACAGCACAACTGAACTAGCTGAGTAGCACACCAGGGTTTAGTGTCCATTTCTTAATTTAACTGTGAGCTTGGTTGTAATAACGACTGTTGGGCTGTACATTTCTTGATTCCAGTTTTATTCTTATTCATCATGTTTATTATTGTTATCGTCGTGATCATGACTAGCGTAACTTGTATTTTACCATATGCACAATTCGGCTGAAAATGTCTTCACGTTTTGGAGCAATTGCCTACCCAATCAGTGAATATTAACAATAATCTTTACAGAAAATTTTGATAACTTTGTCTCGTTGATCTCGATATGACCACTCTCACTGTGTGTACGGTGTTGCACCTACGCTGGGTTATCACTTAAAGGGTGGAATTACATTGCGTGTATGCGCTCAGTCTTCACTTGTGGATTAGAGACCCGACCCATTCGGCATTGGACTACTGTTACCTCCGTTAGTTAACCCGTATCAAGTTAGCCAGCCGTGTGAACAACGCAACAGTCCGTTGGCACGTAGGTGAAACATGGACAGTTTCACATTTGATAACCGAGGTGAAGAAACCAGATAATCCACACTGGTTGGGTCGTGTAGTTCATATGCTCACGGAATGTCTGTCTCAACCGATACTGTTCAATGCGGCTGTCGATGGTTGATTTGTGCCGTCTGCCTCGTTGATTGATTGAAACCATCTACACAGCTGCCTGAAAACTCTTGTATATGGCACTGTCGCAATCAATAGGAAAACTACTGCAGATTGTTGACTATTTCTCATTCTTCATGAACTAACATTACCCCCTGATTAGTTTCATTTCATACATTCGAAATCATCCACTAATCTAATAACTAGTGGTCTGCTGCCCCTTAACAACGGCAGATTCAAACCGTGGTACATACAAGTACGGATTACAGCTAAAAATGGCTATATATAAAAACCTGCGGTAAACTCAGCGGTAACGGACCAGAGTAGACAGATCGTGGGTCACTCTCCGGTTTACTCCCTAATCGTGAAGAAACTCTCGGGGAATTAGCCAGTTCCCCGAAAATACAGTGTGAGCAGAAGACTAACAAAGGACACTTGTGAGTGACCTTCTCTTTTGCTATGGTCGTGCACTGCTCCGGTCTTCACGAATGACCCCAGTCCTCGTGACAACTCTTGTCATCCAGACTACACACCTTGACTGTACTGTGTGGACTATTGTCTGGTCCATTCCTTTTGACTGTTTGTTGCTAGTCGAAAACCCTACAAATACGAACGGGTTTGTGACCATGTTGTCTTCGGGCTGAGCGACATAAACATGTTCTGTTTGAAAATCATTCTTTTCCCTGTGTTCATGCGGTAGCTTCGGGTGAATGGGTTGGCTGGAAGGAGACTAACTGACCATGTATACGCTGTACTTCGTCTTTCAATACCGTTGTCCGTCGTGCTGTTATCCGCCGCTCCATTAACTGTTATTCTCTTTCCGTTTACGTGCTTGTAGGCCGTAGATCCAGTTACAGCAGAAACATTCGGAGAATTATTAAAAATATACGATAATTAAACGCTAAACTTTCTGAGGAAAATAAACGTTTGTGTATCACTTTTATGGCTGCTTTTGTTAGCCTGGTAAGTATGTGAACCATAACCGGCTTGTTCACTGAACAATATACTTTGTTTCCGGTTTCGAAATGAACTGATTTACCTGAACAGTTGATTTTACTACGAATAACGGACAGTCGGCGAACAGAAGAAGCAAATTTCAGGGAGAGCAAATATAATGTGTGAAGGGGACAATGCATGATCGTGGTCAACGCGAATTATGGTATAAGACCAAATCTCATGTCAGCATATCGTGCCTCTTGT
Source organism: Paragonimus skrjabini miyazakii (assembly GCA_014338405.1). Lineage (NCBI taxonomy): Eukaryota > Metazoa > Platyhelminthes > Trematoda > Plagiorchiida > Troglotrematidae > Paragonimus > Paragonimus skrjabini miyazakii. The sequence continues at coordinate 19,387 of JTDE01022277.1, forward strand.
AGATGAAAGCGGTGACCGCGGTCGGTACCAGACGTTTTGGCTACATTTCGTCACTTGTATACCACAGAACCACGTGGACCACATGTGCAAATTCTCACAAGCAAACCGCAAGACAAGGTCGACCATTGCTTTCCAGGGTGAGGCGTATTTGCAAAAGTCGACATACGAACACCTGAGGAATGCAGCATCTTGTGTCAAGGGTGATTAAGGCTGTATGCAACACACCACTCGGCTCCGATCACTCCGATGACATATTGTGTCGGTTGTTGTGAATAACCACTGTGACCAGGTCTGGTGGTTATAATTGGCCAAGTTGAACCAAGCCAAGCCAAGAACTTGCTTTACGCAGCTCAAGAGGTGAATATTGAGCAGTTGTGCAACCATATCGTCATCGAACAGAGCATTAGAATGAGTTATTAATACAAAAAGTGAATGTAAATCCTAGACTGTTTTACAACGAGTCGGAACAATGTTACTACTTCAAAACTTCAAATCTCTGGTTGATTGACTACCACAGGTGTTGACGTGACCAATCTTCTGAGTAAATAGTACACGACGGTGCCTAACTGCACACCATGAACGACTTCTGAGTGTGTTAACTATCAGCGTCACAAGTCAAAATAGTAGTAGACAACCAAGTAGCTCACCGATCACCTAGTCCGTATTTAATATCCCCTATCGTCCTGGAGAGTTATGCCACCGAAACATCAAAATCGCTCACATTACTTTTTAATCGTTACCGGTTAACTGGTCTTCTGCCTAAAGCCTGGAAAAGGCTCTCAATCAAACTTACCTTCAAAGGTGGGTGCTGGGAAGACCCAGCAAACTGTCGATCAACTGTATTGCTTCCAGTGTTCTTCATAGTACTGGACAGTTTACTAGATCATTGCTTCCGGGACAACATTGCAGATTTTAAACTTGTTACCAAGGCACTGTGCTGCTTCCGTGAGAAATATCCATGCCTCATGACTCCGCTGACTGGTCGTGGATTTTGGACGAAATCAGCGGATGAAAGATTAATCAATGGTGTGATCTATCTTGATTTTTCCAAAGTCGTTGACAACGGTCACAATCCATCATACCCCAGAGTCTCCACAGTTGTGGTCTCGATGAACACTTCCTCAGGTGGCTTGAGAATTATTCAGCTGAGAGTATGTTCACCGACAAAGTGAATAGATGGTTGACAGACTGGTTCCCTACCAACAACGACACTACTCAAAGATCCCTCTTAGGTTCTATGTTGTCCACTCCATTTATTCTCGAAATACTCAACATTGTTGAATCCCCAGTGCTGCTGTACGCCGAGAATGCAAAATCCTGGCGAGTTGTAGAGTTTTCGGAGGATGTGGGAAATTAAAAGAGCGATCTGAACTGCCCAAAGAAAACAACGTGTGGTTTAGTGTTAAAAAATACGAAGTCATGCATATTCACCAATCCAATTGTGCTGACTACCACCTTGGGGATAGCAAACCACTCGTATCACCACACGAACAAGACCTATGCAATATTGTGTCAAACAACTCTAATCTGCTCATAATTCGTGCAGTCTTAGCCAAACAGCACAAATGACATTACTCCTATTAAGAGAAGTTTGTGGAACCTTCTAACTTAGGGTTTTCCCCACTACATCTGTCTCTCTAATCCGCCCATACCTGGAAACAAACGTACAGACCTGTTGTTCCCATATTAAAAGACTTGACACTTATTAGACTATTCAGAGACGTACATCTAGAAAAATTATGAAGCTCAGGAAATGCCCTCCATTTAGCGGGACTGGTGTAATTAGGTAAATTTTTATTGCATTGCAGACTTAATTCTCACCTACAAAATACTGTGCATCCCAAGTCATCTAATGGGAAATTACTTCCCACTAAACAAGGATGAACTTCCAGGAAGTCCTACGCTAAAACAGAGTCATGGAATGGGCATATTGACAATTATGAGAATGATGATCACAGAAGACTAGTAGGAGAATACATAAATGAAATTTGTCGAACTAAAGTTATTGAGCAGACTTGAGATGGTGTTAATAAATGTTTGACAAGGTTTACCAATGCTACTAGCAAAATATATCGAACCAGACGAACTTAGGAATAATGTGGCGGCCTTATGTTGTCGAGTGTTATGTAAGAAAATATTGGATCTTCCTTTCTGGTACGTGCCCAGAGGTACGGTTTGAATCCCAATCCTCATAGGATAAGACGTGGGCATCACCGTTTACTCGAAACGGGTCAAAAACGACATCACAGGGGCTCCAAATATATATATGACAAACGATTACCCTACAAGGCGATCAGGATATAGGTCGAATCAGGTAGTACGATAGTCTTATCGTTGGAGCAAATCAGGTTATGGGGGCATCACCATGCAAATGAGAAAAAGCAATTCAGACAGAGGTGAGGAGTATAGACTTTTGATCAAACCAGTTACAATCTGATTAGCTGATTTGAATAATGCAGATCCAATCACCTGACATAAAATCTGCTCCAAGCACTGTGAACCGAAACAAGCCAGCGTCACCTAGGCCAGCTGACGTTCGATTTTATGTGTAGGTCTGCAAAATCTCCCAGATGTAGATACCCCTACAACTGGATCCATATATATTTCACGATTCGCCTTGCGTGCTTCGTTAGGATACGTGTCTCCTAACAAAGTGTTAGGGGCTAACCATCATTCTACGTCGAGTCTTAGGGGTCATGTTGTTACTGCGTGACAGCACCAGCGATGAAAACTCTGGTCTCTCATTATCGAGGACGATAAATCACCTAGGCTTTTTCTTGATGGAGACAGCAAGCAACAATCCTACTTGTATAACTATTTACAGAGGGATTACAGTAACTCACTCGCCTCCCATAACTAACTGTCATCAACTAAAACTTGTGTGATGAGGAGGACCAATCAGATTATACTACTCGTTAGTAGTCAGGTAGAAACATCTATTGGGGGTATTGAAATAACCGGGGGGAAATACAGGAATGGTAAGAAAACAATCTGGCACCAAACGGTGTTTCCCATACACTAATTTGTCAACGATAACTATACTTCTCTTGGATTCTCATCAAGTGCCAGTGTTGTATAACAGGCAGTGTAGTTGTGAGTAGTATACTACTCACAAGTAGTATGTTACCCACAGGCGACATTCAGGAACAAAGGGGCAGGCTGCAAACGCCCGTATAGGTCATGTCAAAAATCAGACCACAAACACGTACACTCATTTGCAAGTTAGGCATGCATTCACATACATCATTATCATTCGCCTTGGTGGAACGTCTGCCTCAGCGCGTACACACTATTTCGATAGTCTCTTCTTGTCCTCCGTCTTCATGGCGTTCGCAGCTTGCCCTTTTGTTCCTGAATGTCGCCTGTGGGTAACATACTACCTGTGAGTAGTATACGACTCACGAAACTACCTGTCATACAACACCAGTAGGTGCTTATGTCAGTTGCGTGGTTGGAACGTTTACTACCTGTGTTGGTTCGTTGAATAAATCGTGCTCGTGCCACTCACTTTCCTGGTTCACAACAATGAGTACTCAACTCGGTAACCTAGTCCTAGTTGTTAACAACTCCCCTATACCATTGTATCAACGATGATCATTAACCTGCGAGTCATCTCCCCGATATACAGACCGCATTCCAGTGTTACAACCTATGGATCGATACGTTAATTCGCAATTCAGGTTCTGATTTCGGAAGTCGCTGTTTGACTTCTTTACATTCGATGGTGAAATAGATGTCGACTGACTGCCGTCAGTGTATGAATAGCGCCAAGCCTGAAGGACATTAGTGTCATAGTTTCCACAAGTTGGACTCGCGAACAGGAGACCAATATTCAAGATTCTGAAGATGAACAAACAGATGACACCACGTAATTCCCACGTCACAGCTGATGAAGCAGATATGATACACTCTGCTAATCCAAATTCTTCGCTCTTTTTCGGTACCGGTCTATATGTTGAAAGTAATACGATCATTTGGGCTGCTATCCGAGCCGTGAAACGCGGAACGAGATGAAAATTTACGTGTGAATGAAGGGAAGACAAAATGTTGGACAAAGACATTTCTGTATTTTTGGAGGAAATAAGTCCCGAAGAGTGCCCTGTCACGCCCTTTTGCCTTAGACGCCAAACAGAAAGGTTTACATGAGGGATAAGTTGAGTGAAACACTGATAATGCAGTACTTTTCAAGCGTTATGCACAGCGTTCGTCACTACAGCGGATAAAACAGTCTGTTGTCACAAGTCCCCTTGCCCTATCGTTCTAGCTGTTCATCATCCATCACTTCGACCAGCGTGACTCCTTCATTTTAGCATCTCACTCCTAGGTATGCCATCATGGCACCGTCGGTGTGGCGTTTGCACCTGCCGTCATTATCAAAACACTCAGCCTGCCAGCGGTTCTTTGTATCCATACTCTCTCTCATCTTATGACCCATTCAGATACACTTCTCAGAACATCCGAGAACTCCTGAGAAGTTGGAGATTATAGATTCTTGACGGGATAATACAAAAGATAACTGGAGTAACAAATCTTCAGTACAACTGAAATTGAGATCCTCATAGTCACCCCTGGTCTTGTAATCAGTCTGTCGACTAGGGTGAATGACCTCCAGGTAAATGTACACGACTGCAGATGCACATGCGCCAATGGGCGACTAATGGGGACATCCTACTGTAATGCTCATTTCTCCTCATTAATTCCAGATAAACTTGATTATTTGGCAGCTAAATGCACGTATCTGGTATTGTGTTTGTACTCGGTTCGAATAGTAGAAGATGTGTACATGAACTACAGCACGTCGTGGTGTCGCACTGATGTTCGATCTTTCCCGCAGTTTATCTTAGGTGAATAAATGCGTTTGCTGGGTCGGTGAAAATCACACATAGAACAGTCTCGTGGACAAGTTATTTCGACTTGTTTTTCTTCTGTCTTCAACCATGCTTGCTTAAACCATCTCCATTGCAGGAAGGTTTTGTCATGATTTGCTGTTACCCAACATACATATTTGTTCAAAATGAACGAAAGGAAGTAGATCTCGGATAACGAAACTGAGTAGCCCTCGGAGGCGTTGAACTGTCTTCTTGCTAAATTTACGGCTGAACAGAAAACTATCCCAGGTGATGCTTCGCAAGCGTGTTTTGATTTTTCAGCATTGTACGTTAGATCACCAATTGCAATCGTCACCACAGAGTCAAGTCAGAGTGTCTCGTAGGCCAACGAGCCGCTCCACCTCAAAAGTGATACCTCAGAATATGTGTACCGCCTAGCCACATACACACAAATTTCGCACAGAGATGGGATGTACAATTCTAATTAAAATGAATTCACGCTCGTCGTCCGGGTTTGATATCTGCACATACTGATATATGGTTGGAGACATCAGAAACTGATTAGCTTATCACGATGACCGAATCTAAAAGAAGTCTGCACCCAGTCAACAACGCAAGTGGCTTACGCTGCACCATCTGCGGTTCCACCCACACATCACGTATCCGGTGCAAACCTGAAGGAATAAGACCAGTAGATGTGTGAGTGAGGCCTTTGTGTCCAGCCGGCCAATGCTGGTTAGCTAATTGAATGGCTAGCAGGAAAAGGAAACCCATATCTCTCGGAGACTGAACAGAGAGAAATAACCAGCAGTGACAAGATCTAAACTGAGAAAAAAGTATGTAAAATGTTATACAAGAAGCATTTCAGTATACGAGTGCATGTTACTGCATTCCAGAGAAACAAAATTTAAAGAGTGGGATTTCTAATAACGCGGACCAGTAGGATATACGATAGACTAGAATATTTATTATGTACTAAACCACAGTAGACAAAACTGGTGGATAATATGTCTGCTTGTTATTTTAAAATGATGGCTTTCTGACGAGAGAGCAGAGAGTGTTTTGGCAAACGCTTCATGTAAACCGTTAGAGTAATCGTTCGCACCAGTTACGATGGAGGAGAGAGTCAGCGAGGACTTTGATTGTTATAAGTTAAGTGCTCTTGACGTTTGATCGTATTTTTTCAATCAGTGTGGACTGTTCTCATCAGTCCCCTTCGAAAATAAACGCTGAACTGCGGTTTTGCTTTTCTTAGATAATATTACTACTGCTTATCTTACTCGCTCAACAACAACACCCGTTCACACGTGTTTTGAGCTAGCGCGTTCATCATTGAGCCACTGAGTTCACAACGAACATGGCCGAACCGTTTAATTTAAATGGTTGACCAGCATTCTGTGTTATACGATTTGAATCGTTTGAGTTTAAGCTCGTTAACAAAACTGCACTCATTACCGATTCATTCAAACCCGCTAAGGGTCTACCGCATTTTTTTCATTTCAGAAAACCACATCTGAACATAATCGCCCTGTAATTATTTTATCACTGCAATATCCTCTATGAGTAAGTACTTAAAATGTGGGGCTTTTTGAAGAATTATGATAGCCCCAGATGTGCTGATGTTTCACATTACCTACAATCTGATAGTTGCATTTTGTACTACTCGGTATTTTTGAGTAACTAGATAAGTTCCAACATTAATGTTTGATTAGATTTTCCGTCTGATGATAGAACCTCACAATAGGAAACGCTTCATTTCATACACTATATATGGAACAATAGACTACAGGAGAAAAAATCCATACCAGTCAAGGATGTGAGTAAGTATTTAGTGCTCTCATTTTACGTCAGGGTTGGACCAACTGAAACAGGCACAGTAAACTCAAAGATTCCGTGGTATTGTGGGGGACTGTCAGGCAGGAAGTGCGAGCATTCCAACTCTCGGCGGAATATCCCAACACATGGGGAAGGTGCGTTCAAAAACCCACCGCGAGCGGATGGAAAACGGCGTGGGCGACCGGATGAGTCATCGCTCGACCGGATCGGACCAACGGGCTAGACGTGGCAGCCGAACTAGAATGAATGACCAAATTGAAGGCGTGATTATTCCAACACTCTCAGGAATATCTCAACACGGCTGTAGAGTACGTTCAAAGCCCACAATAGATAGACGGAGGGCAGCACGAGCGATCGGACAAGCTATTGCTCAACGAAATCGGATCAACGGACGAGGAATAGCAGGCAGAAAACCCCCGGGTAGAAGGCGCCAATCACACATCTAAACCGGGTAGAAGTGCACACGACGCGTGAACGGAAACCTGAGGGTGTTGTGGACTGGAATGCTGACTCATAAACGCGAGCGCGCGCGAAGCATGTGAACTAGCGAGTTGGGCAATAAAGACTGTGCTTTACTGAACACCTTTTCGCTACAGTATGAAGATTCACACAATCATCAATCCGCTCTATCATTGGACATGCAAGTGGATTTCGGTCTGTCCGTTTGACTATAGGGTGTTAGCCGCAGCTAAGCAAATGGTCGACTAGTGCATGCAGTCAGATTCCGCAAATTTATGTGTCGATCATGCTCAAGGTTGGATGCGTTCTGATTCTTTAGTCGTAACATTGGACTCATTGGACTCATGGATCACGTTTTAACTCAAGCAGTCTGAATATATCGATGTTAGGAAGTTGAAGCAGTGTAAGGTGCCTACCTAAGTTGCCTTTTACGCTCGGGTGACATGCGCTATCAACCGAGTCTGGTCCGATTTTACACGATTGGCACCAATAAGTTAACAGTGATGACAAGCGAGAGGTAAATCTGATGATAAGTTAACGACCGACTGGATGCTAAACACGTTTTTAAACGGGTGATGGTTTTCTGTTTGGACGAAAGCATGTTCAAAAGTGTTAGATAACAGAACGTGATCAAAAAGAAAGTAGAAATGGTGAGCTAGATAATCCTTTGTTGTTTCATTCATGAACCTAAAACTAGATTATCTGAAAAACCGCCCAACTTGGGACCATCACTCCAGTCACTATGGCATCTGTAAACATTTGTAAGTTGCAAAGGTAATGCTGACAGGGTCACACCACCATTACACCTTGGCGTCCCTGTAGACGCTGTTTACCTCCTCAAGGCTAAGTTATCTAAATTCCGTCTATAGACTTCATAAAATTCCTTGCTCGCAGTACACCAGCACTAGAACAGCCAAGCGGTCAACTTAGCCACTTTTTGGAAGCTACTGATACTGAAAATTCACACTCCATTTTTGTTTAGTGTTCCGTTATTACAATCTGTTTCACATCTATAAAATGCATTAGCGTAAGAGTGACGGTTTACAATTTTTATCCCATCGAAAAAGGTTATCTTAAAAACAGTTGTGCTGGTCAAATTGACTAGTTATCTATATGTAAGCAATTTGCATTGATCTTTGCTGCATCGAATGGACTTGGGAAAATGTACCGAGTGAAACCTTTGTAGAGTAAACATATTAAAAATTCCGATAAATAGTTGGTTTCATCCAGATATTAACTTATCCTGTGAAACGAACTTGTCTGTCTATTTGATAAAAAGTACACCGTAACACAAACCGTTCATATGGATGTTAGATTACAAACAGAATTTATACGAGGTGCTATCCGGCACATGGAGTTTATTGTTTAGTAAAAATGAGGACTTAGACTATTTCAAATCGAACACTATTCGTACTTGACCGTAGTCTTTGCATTAAGATGAACCTCTCGGCTAGCCCACTTCAAAAGAAAACTCTAAGTTTGAATTTTGCTTCGATTAAAGGTAATCAGAAATTCGTATCTTTGTGCGGGTCAGAATCTGCACCCCTGTCCTCGGGTTCGTGGGACTAACTTGCCTGCCACAATGGTAGGCGTGACCGGTTAATCACATTCGAACGCTCAATTACAATTTTGTATGAATAATATTCAGCTTGCCCGATCATTTCGAAGAGAAAATAAAGAGAATTATTCTGTTCAATCCAATCGATGACCCCGTGATCAGGACTTCTCAGCTAGGTCGAAATTATTGTCTTCACTGGGCAAACTCAGTATAAATTAGATCATCAATAGAAGTTCGGGAATTTAGATCATTTCAAAGTTAACACCACCCAAACTTGATCACAGTCCTTGCATATAGATATGCCTTTCAACTAGCCTGTTCCAAAACTAATAACTATACTGGCGTTTCGCTTTTAATGGAGCTCGTCATTGGTTAGTCCACGTTCTTAACTACTTAGAACTGGTCTTTTTAATACAACAGCTTGCATAATTCTGACGGTTGGACAAACGGCAAGATGTGTCATTGTTTTAAGTGTACTAGCCCTAGTACCGCTTGTAGATGAAGGTGTGATAACAAATGTGAAGTAGCTTCAATGGTATGTCCACTTGCCTTAGTATCCTGAATCTGTTAGCTGCAAACTTTGTTTATGCTATTTCTTGCAGAGTCATTTTAGCGCAGTTGATCGATCACGTAGTACGGAACAGGTCCTTCGGCTTTCGTCGGTATTGAAGCTGCACATTCAGGATAGTAGGGATATGAGCACTTGATTAAGGGTCTTTCGCATGAATGACTGTCATGTAAGCAAACAGTTAAGTACACTGGCAACAAAATTTCATGATTACTACTGAGTTTGACGGGGGGAAATTATCGTACGATCGTTGTGTTATTGCCACAGCCATTTAACAGAGCACACGATATACCGTAGGTTTTTCCTCTCTGTCCACAATTAAAGGACGAATGTGATCAATAATCTGGTGCTTACCTTACCGGATATATTAGAACATTTTGACACTGTTATGGCGGATCTATTAGTGTGGCCAGCACACTATTTTGAAAAGGATCTCTGAGTCATACTTATACCTAGCGCCAACAGTCCGATCCTGAGTGATTTTGCATTGGGTTGTTCACTGCAAAGAACTAGGTTAAATATCCTTTTTAGTGTGAAAAACATCGTAGTTTTAAATGAACGCAACTCGGAAGTCGATAATGTTTGTGTGTTATTCGAGGATGTCTTCTATGAAGGCATGCACTGCAAGAACAGAACAAGGTATTCAATTAATTCTACTGAAATCGAATGCACTGGGTTCAGTGCAGTTCATTAGTGACGCTGACGGTTGCCGATCACACGGCTGTGTATGTAGACGTCAATTATCTGGAATGCCCCTGCCCCGTCCTTCGGCTCAGCTAGCCCGAGCCCAGCTAACATGCGACTGTGTTTGTCTTACCACCTCAACGCTTGGTGTTTTAAGAATAGACAGACCAGATTGCGTAACTTTAGTCCAGATTTGTTGACCTGCTTCAGAACGCACACTGTTTGCCAAGAAAATATATTCCTATGAATTAAAATGCTTAGACTCCAGAAAGATAGTTGATACGCCACTGATCTGCTTTTGAACAATGTCCCGTTCATGGCACCCTTAAAGCATACACTATTTTGATTTTCGACGCCAATTTCATGAAAGACTTTAAAGCGAACGCCGGTTCTGATAGAGAACTGAATGATCAGCTCCCTTCCACCTACTACCCTAAATAACCACATAAATTGGACTTTTCAGCAGGTGAACAAAATGTTTCAGGGAGTGCTGCTGTTCAAAGATGCGTATTAGTTCCATAGAAAAATTTAGCTCATTTTGCTGCTACGTTATCCACCTGAAAGCTCGACAACTTCATTTGGCTTGCTGTCGGTAAAACATGTTTTGTAAACATTTTCCAATTTGCGACCCGCCACATTGGTCTAGCACGATCCGTCCCTTGTTGATACTCCGGTAGCCTGCAGTCTGGACTTGTATTGATCCACTATCGGGTTGTAATATGCGCTAAAAAATCGTGTGCAAGTGACTTCAGTCTAGCACGCAAACCATGTCAGTTGATCCTGCGTGAGTGTGTACAACCAACTCAACTGTAGTCAAAAGTGTTGTCTGGTGTCAATGTTAAACATTTGAAGTAATCTCCAAGTCAGTTTCTTCTTGCCAACCACTCCGCTTTTCTCTAAACGATGATAAACTAAATGAAATGTAAAACCTTGTTTCCGATTTTGATTTAATGATCTTGGTACTAACCTTCGGTTGCTTCTGTAGACCATTCAGATGATCAAACTTTTTGACACAGACTGCCCTAGACATGGCGTGGAACCGAGTTTATAGACTACAGATAGTGAAACAACGGGACGTCTGAGAACGCAGGATTTGTATCCACAGTCTTAGAGAGTATAGCAGAGCTCCGTTACAGCAAAAAGATAACTAAAGCTTTCAAAAAATGACCTGGTTTCGAAATCTCTTCCTAGTAAAGAACCAATACTATTATAATAAACAAATTAGCCATCCCCACATATATTTGGGATCTCTGTGAGAAAACGTACACAATGACTTACAGTTAAGCATCATAAGTTGTCATTAATTACCCTCTCTGTTTTGCTTGGTGTGACTGAAAGAATATATATTGGGTTCGCCGGAAATTCACTGGTTAAGGATAGCAACAAGGCTATATGCTCTTGAACTTAGGTAGTCTACAGTCATTTTAGATTTTGGTGTCACAACCATTGAAGCCTAACAGAGAAAGAGCTGAGATACAATTGACGAGAATACACAGTTTCAAACTAACAACCCAAAAGACCTAAACTCGGTGTCATTTGTTATCGCAAGCATCAGTTTTGGACTCTTTCATAAAGTCGTGAGCGCCCTAATGGACCATGCCTTGACATCGGTAGGATTATTCATTGTCCAAAAATACCAGGCTGATCACTTCGATCACGTTTCTAGTCAAACTCAGTTGTAGTACTGAGTGCTAAGCGTGTTGTGTGATGGGCCGTCAACTGCTAATTGTGTCCGAGCAGCCAAATATCCTAAACCAAGATACGAAATTATATTGACTAATTCATTTTCTGATTGTGTGGTACTTATACCTTGCACGTATACTGCTTCGGATATACTGTATATGTAATATAATAAGTTCTGGAATATCACTTATACTAAGAAGCAAATTTTCTCAGCTATTCCTAACAGTCATGTCTACCAAAGCGTTATGCACTCCAGTATTTATTGAATAGTTACAATCCGTCCATTCGATAACATATATAATGGCATAAACTTAAACTTTGTATTTCAATTACGACTTGTGAGGCACGTGCGCAATATTTTGTATTCTTGTATTTCACTTCTATCACAGGAAGAACAAGTTTGAAACCAAAGCATATGAATCGAGCACATGTCTACTCAAGACCTGGTGAAATACGCAAGCAATTCTGAAAACCCTCCATTGTATCCAACGTGTTTTTAATTTTCATCCAGCCCAATCAAACCATCGAAACCGCCCAATAGCCGTTCACATACAAACACACACACACTTCAAAAGCAAATTAGTTGCCCGTGATTCTGAACAATTCATTGGTGTCCGTCGTTTGACACAATTCCCTATCCCGTCAATCCTCTCCGATCAGTTCTCCTTGTTGTTCGGCAAAAACTAAAAATCTTTATGTAAAAGAAATATGGCGTAACCAAGGTCAATGTACTTCCTTTTTGACGTTCTGTTCGGTTTCGAGGTGATAGTGATGACATCCTTAAGCATGTGTCTGTTATCCGAATTGTTGATGACGTTGCATATCCACTATGAGCTAAACAAACACTGCATATATAGCCTATTATAGGTCCTTTGCAGACAGTTGTATAACATTCTGTTCGATTCCAGCATTGTCAATCGTGTGATTTATTACAGACTGACTCTGTATCACACATTCAGGTAAGGTAGACAGAAAGCAGTTTCCAAATGCTAATATCTTCAGGGTAAATTAAAAACCATACACTTTTGATTGAGTTCTGTGGATCACACACATTTGTATTCAATCTTCCATTGTCATACATTAAAATGATAGCAGAAATACAAAACAGACCACACCGAAAAATTCCGAGGTATAGACAGAATCACTCAAAAACACATACCAATAATGACAAAAATCGATCGCCCTAGAGTGGCGGGCGCTGTGTAGGTGGTTATCGACTTTTACCAGTATATTTTTGTATGTGATTAGTTCTCAGTATGATTATGAAAAGAATACCGTGAGTATCCGTAGTTAGTATGATACCATACCTTTTTGATTTTGCATTTTTATCAGGTTTCTGTCGCTTAACAGTAGTTTTTCCTTTTTGACCGAGGTTAATATCGGTATCAGTTATGGGACTGAGGTATTCGTGCAGTGAGATAGTACAACCATAGCCCCGGGTAAATCGGCTGGTTGCTACAACTTGTCTCAGGGGTATGCTGTCTGTAGGCTGACGCTGTGTAACTCGACTTTGGATGTATTAGAGACTTATGTAGTATAGGTCTTGGGATTAAAATTCATATTCGGTTGTTCTATGGTTCGTGTTAACACTGGACCTTTACTGCTCCTGGTATCACGTGTCGGCAGTTTTCACCAAAAATCTGAGTGATCATTTCATAGGTTTCGACAAGATATGCCAGCATAATGGAATTGGTCCTGAAAGAGTGTGAATGGCCAGCTGGTCCGGCAAGCACGAATGTGTTACTGAAAGCTCTGCTCAATCTGCTCGACGCAATATTGTTCACAATTTTCAGTTAACTACCTCACCCTAAAAATGGGCAACTAGACTTCGGAGATTGAGCTGGCTAAACGCATGGGTGGACAATTGAAATAATTTATGTACAGTACTAACAAGAAGATGAATGAGGCACGCCATACTAGCTAGCCCGTCTGGCGGCAGGCAGTGAGAAAATCATGAAAGCCTGATATGCGTAATAGGTTAAATAAAGTGCAGAAATTGTTACAGCTAACTCTGTCGGTAAAAAAGTGTAGTATTACTTGTCATCCTTGTTCAGAACATTCATTGGATGCCCCCAGTTACTGAAACTTGTCTAGTCAAAGACTGTCGTGTATAAGAGCGCGAATATTTGAAACTTGATCCTATGCATCACGCATGGTTGTCTTTGATAATGAGATTGATCGATTAGCATACATAATAAAGTATTTTTAAAGTATTTTCAGCCAACCGCAGAACTGCTTGCATGACTCCGTTTAAAATGCTTACAGCTGACTAGTTGTTATCATTGGAAAGCAGATGCACGTCAGTATCGTACATATCTGGTAGGTAGGTTGCTGTGTTTGTTGAAGATGGTTGTGGATTTAGTAACTCAGCGAACAACTCACCAATATCTGCAGTTCAACAATTTTTCCCGGTTCGATATAAAGTGAATGCTATGAGAACAGTGGGTCACAGAGAACATGAACTAACAACTTCAGATATCCTACAGTCGGATCCAGCGTTACTGTGGGACAGCATCAAATATAACAGCTACCACGATAAGTTTACCAAGATGTACTAATAACCTTGCGATACAAGTGAGGTTGTTCTTTAAATGCGACGATGTGTGCAACATTCTGATCTGATCCCCTTGTTACGCAGCCGTAAATGCCGTCACCTACATTACAACTCGAATCTCAACACAGTTAAAATTCATAGTCACTCCAAGCCAAACGACTCTATGTTTACCAGTTCAGATGAGATGCTTGGCCTGCTACATCAGCAGAACAGAGAACCACTAACGTTATCAAATGACCGAGTTTATTTCAAAGCAGAGCTGAACACTTGATAAATGGGAGTGTCACATCGGTTACGCAGTCAACACTAAAGTGACAACCATCTTCATCGATCATTCAACACCTTCTGAACATACATCACCGACCGAACGCTATAAAGGCATCCTGAATCGTGCACGCAACAAGTAACAAACGATTACTACGTCTCGTGATGGTCCTTATCAAAAAGATTCACCTCACCTTTTGCAAGCAACCTGACTTGATTGCCAGTTCACCAATGACGTGGTAACCAACTATAATCGAACTAGTGTGCGTTTTCGATGTTGTCCAGTATAATTTTACCATCGGATCTACTGGCGGACAGATTGATTTTGTTGTATAGAGAGTTAACTACCGATGCAGCGAAATATTACAGGATATATCGTGCAAACTGTTGTTCTTGATTTTTCTCGTCAAGAGTATACCTTGAAAATATTGTGTGCAAAAAATCGTTCAATAAACCGCTGTCTTTCTTGTCCAACTCCCGCTTTCTCACGTCATGCGCGCGCATGTGTTTATGAGTCGGAATTCCAGTCCACAACACTGCGGCGAATTTTACTCACACGTCGTGTGCATTAATGCCAGGTTCTGTGCGTACGACTTACGATTTCCGTCGTGGGCTTTATGCTTGCCATTTTCCGCCCGCTGGTCCAATTTTGCTGAGTGTTGGTTCGTCCGTTCGCCAATGTCTACAATCCACCCGCTGTAGGCTTTGACCGTATCTCACCACCGTGTCGGGATATTCCACTGAGTGTTAGAGTAATCGTGCCTCCGATTTGGCCATCCATCACACTAGTCCCTCCTTTACGGAACTTGTCGCGGTTGTGCGGGGGTGCGAAGTGCACAGCATTGTTCCGTCGCCCACAAGGATCTTGGTTGATTTGGTAGATCTTATTACTGCGGTTCATGATGGTAACTGGTCCATTCTGTCGTCATTTAAGTTGGTCTGCATCAGAGACGGATGTTTCTGGTCGACCATAGTCTCTTGGTCCCTGATCTTGAACGGCTGTGTTGTTCCTGTGTGTTGTTCCTGACGTCATATCTTCTTTTATTTTGGCGATGTTGTCTGTTGTCTGTTCACGTGCGCGGTGCACTTGTGGTGATACTTGTCCTTCTTGGTCTGTGGACACAGACATCCAATTGTGCTTAGCTTCTTCCAGTATGTAAACTCAAATCGTAAACTCTGAGATGTATGCTTCGTCGTTCGGTATCTAAACAACATGTCTGGTAGTCCTTCTTCCTAGTTATTGCGTGCACTATTCAGACATTCCTTCATTGTGCAACTGAATCACTTCATCATCCCATTCGTTGGTGGATGGTATGGCGAGGTTCTCGAGTGCTGAATTTCCCAGTTCTTTAATATCTTATGAGCTTACCGCCCCTCAAAACACGGGCCGTGTTCCGCGATCACCGTACGTGTTACCCCAAAGCAAGCCAGGACGTTGCTGATGAAGGCGTGTGCAACCGTTCTGCTCGCTTGGTCTGCCATGGAAATGCCTTCCACTCGTCGTATGAAGTGGTCGATTTGGGTCTCTTGGGAGTGAACCAACCATGTCTGTACCCCATGGTCGCGCAGCCTGTTGTGTTACGATGGATTGCATCGGCGGTGTTGTCGCCATTGTTTCTCGATTCTGTTAGCATCTGGAGCACGTTCGAACGAAGTCGGTCACATCTTTCCTCATCGTGGGTCAAAATACCCTTCGCCACAGTAATTCGAACACGCGCTCTGTGTATGCCAGTCAAATCACACGTTCTCTCTGGCCCACCGAAATAAATAGCAGTCTTCAAGGTTGCAGCCGGCTCTGCACATCCACACACACGGCGAGATGGTCGCTCTTCAAATGTAGCCGGTCCCAGATGTGTACCAGCTCATTCAACTCCGAATTCAGCGTCTTGGTTCTGGTACCTGCTAATAAATGTCTACATATTTCAAGTATTTGAGGGGATTGCTGTCGACTGACCAGTATCTCTTTGTCGGCAACCAACACCTCGTTCAGGGGTATAGATCTGGTCCGTAGCTCATTTTCTTGTATTGACCGCGTCCAGTTGTAAAGTTTAACTCTTGCGCTCGGAGTGCCCAGCGTGCCAGTGTCCGTGTGAATCCTTCGCCGTCTCCAACCAGATCAGAGTGTTCTGGTCCGTCTCAACACGGAAGGTGGTCACTATCAGGTAGATCCTCCACTTTCCTAGCATTCATACGAAGGCTAGACATTCTTTCTTGGTGATGGAATATTTTCTTTCTGAATCTGTCACCACTCGGCTGGCACACTCACTTGTTCCCGACGAGTATGGAAGAACCGCCCGGATCCCGACATCGCTTGCATCAACGGACACATCGAATAATTCATTCGGTTTGGGAATCGTCAGGCATTGTCGAATGTTGACAGTTTTCTCCTTGAGTTAGTTGAACGCCATCTCCAAGTCTTCAGCTCAGACAAATTTCCATTCCTTCCTAAACGGTTGGGGACGTGAATATATTTTCTGGGAGAACCCCGGTGCAAATTCTGATTCACAATCAACTACTCCGAGGAAGGACTCCAGACGACACTTTGAATCTGGCGTTTGGGAATTCCTGATGATTGTCAACTTCTCTGACATTGGTTGAATATTTCCCTTACCAACTGTGTGTTTCAAACAGACGACTGAACTGCGGCCGATTTGGCATTTATCAGTGCCCAACTTCAGGTCGGTCGCATCGATTCGTTGTAGTACTGTTTGTAACCTTCTGACATGTTCCAACACCGTCTCGGAGAATATGACGATGTCGTTTCCATACACGTTTATTTTTTCCTAATCCGCCACAATATGAAGCAAGAGACGTCTGAAGGTGGCTGGAACATTGCACAGACCAAACGACATTCTAAGGAATTCGTACTGCAGTCCGTTCACACAAAAGGCATTCTTCGCTCTGTCTTTCCGTATCATTGGTAGCTGCCAGTAACAGAACCGCAAATCTGTGAAGGATAGTGCTCTGGCTTCGCGCATGTGCGCAAACATCTCCTCCATCTGAGGCATCGAGAGCGCGTCTTTGATTGTCACTCATTTCGACTGTCTGAAGTTGGCACAAAATCGGTAGGTTCTATCCAATTTCGTAGTCGGCAAGACCAGTGCCTGTCTGTCAGATTATTCCCTTCCTCGGCATATCTTTTAGCTGCCTCTTTACTTCTGGAATCAACTGGAATGGTATCATCCGATACGTTAGTCTACATTCTGCGCCTGGTTCCAGGTCTACTGAATGTTCCATCCAAGTACAGGACCCGTACTCGTCATCTGCATTAGTGAATAAGTGAGCGAACTCACCAACACATTGTTTGATGGATGGAAAAAGACATCCTGGTAGAGATTTCGCAGCAACCTTGCCCACTCAGTTTTGCTCCGTTGTCTCCTCGAAATAGAATTTTACGGCATCACCAACACATACCTCATTCTTCTCCAGGTCTAGGTTTACCTTCAATCTACGTAGCAGATCGGCACCTATTACCGTTCCTATGACGTTGTTAACTACTAACATTGCGTGTCGTAACTTGGCACCATCTATCTGGGTTTCAATAATCTGAGACCTCAGTACCTTCGATGCCTTCCTTCCGGCCGCGACTACATTCCAGTCACCGGACTTAACGAGCAATCCTTGTACTTTCTTGTAATAGACGCTACCGTCCCGATATTTTGTTCTCTCTCGATCAGTACTTTCACTCGTAGAACGTCTCCATGACAACCCTGTACCATGGAAAAGCCAGAAGAACATCTGCTAAGACAGTAGCAGAAAAAGTGTCCCACCCTGTTACAAACAAGGCAACGATTACGGTGTGATTGTTCACACGCCCATCAAACTTGGTGTCGTCTTGTTGATTCCAACTTGTCTCAAAACTTTTCACTGCCTTTGTCAGTTGCCTCATTTTCTTCTTGAGCTCCCTGACCTTTAGCCGTCCGACTTCCGCCCTCAGAGACAGAAGCTGCGTCACTCTGATTAGCTGTTCGATGTCTGTAAATCCACAAGACCCGTTCAATTGAACCTTCTCCTACAATTCTGGTGGCAAGCTCTGGATAAACCGCTCCCCCACCAATCCATCTTTTGTTCTCTCGTCCTCTTCCGGCAATCCCAAGGTCAATTGCCCTAATAAGTGTTGGTGATAGACCAGAGAGTCTTCTGTGCTACAAAACCCGGCGTCAAGGAAATGATCCTTTGCCCGTAATCCACTCGATGTGGTCTTTCGACATATCACACTGTCGCGTTGAGATATTCCACCGAGAGTTAAAATAGTCGAACCTTCGATTTGGTAGTCCATCACAATTATTTCAGATACCCAGACACCTAGTCGTAGCGTTATATTTTGCCTGAACGTTAACGACGAATGTCAAACTTGCTGCACAATCTAGATATATTTGAACAAGAATCGAGGTATGTATGGTCCGTCAAACCCAGGATATATCACTGGGACCAATTTCTTCAACATTCCTTTGATATCAGCATCCCTTGTTCATTGTGATACAATTATTATGAGTACTGTGTGAATGTAACGCCGCGAAGTGACATAAATCTATATGGATTTTGCTGGATCATTAGGAGAGCTTGCCTTTCTTAGAACAAATTGTTGATAGATTGTTAGGCAAAGCCAATTGACGTTATTCTCAGCAACACAAAACTGCGCAACTATAAAACAGTCATTAGGAAGGAACGATGGTTATCTGCCTCTAAGAAGTTGGAACATGACAGCTTAGAAAATCACCGTATGTCCGGATACTCGGTCCTACAATCAACTGAAGCTCTATGTTCTGCGGGAGCACGCACTAGAGCGGAGGTGACGGTGTTCGGTTTCAACTTGGTCTGTAAGCGCCTGCGCTGTTCGCTGTGATTGGATGGCCCAGTTGTCAGCTAAGCTTTGATTGATAAACACCTTTATTAATAAGTAGTTCAGTAGATTTGCGATTTTAGATGAGATCGTGGCAATTAACTGTCCCAACTAGAACTAGCAAGTTTAGCCAACCAGTTTTGAAGGTTTGATCAAGTGACTAGGAACTCCTAGAGACGTTACGAACAGCGTATGGTATGTTACATTTGTAAACTGATTTCCGCGAGGAATTGCGTGTTACCGATTGCCTACCTCAAGGTCTGGCCTCAAGCTTCCGAGTGGTTTCGCTGCGTTTCTTCCGCAACTAAGATAAAAGCAATCAACTTTCTTCTTTGCTCTGAGCCCAGTTCACTTATCTTCGATTGACCCATCGTGAACAATGGCCTAACACTCTCCATCTGTAGCGCAGTCCTGAGAATGACTTTAGTCTACGAATAAGCTAGAGATAGAACAACTTGGTAAGCCTTGCAATGACTGACAATTTCCTGCCCAAGCATGGCTAATAGCTGGGTCATTTTGTAGCTAAAAGCCGTTCAATAAACAGTGATTATTATTGTTCACTTCGCACTTTTGCGCGCCACCCGTGCACTCGCGTTTATCAACGGAAATTCCAGTCCGCAGCGTAATGTGGCTTTCATTTAGAGGTCATATGCATTTCTGCCAGGTTTCGTCGGTTTGACTGACATTTCTATGTTATGGATTTTCGCTCGCCACTTCTCACCCGTCGAACGGATTTCGTTCCGTGATTACCCGTTCAATCTCTCGTGTTATTCGTGATCCTGCCTTAGGTTTTGATCACATGCCACGAACGCAATGAGATATTTCATTGATTGTCCAGATAATTGCGCCTGACTTGGCTATCCACTACAAACTAACCACGGCGGACAGCGTAAGCAGTCGCGCAGTTTTCAAATATTACATCATCGACATTACTCCAAATGAGTCACGTACGTGCACGTTCGTGCAGTGGGCGGAACATTAGCTGGTTGTGAGGCTGACTTGCAGTTTCGAGGTCCTGAATCAGTCACAAACTGCGCCAAATTTACGGATCTCCGTTTACAACCGCTGATTTCAATTGGCACAATCCATCTTTGTTTGCTTCGATTGATAAACATGCTATAGGTGAATTGATGTGCTTTTACGAGGTTGAACGGGTGACTTGAATAGATAAATTTTTGAGAGGTGCAAATTGAGGACATTCATGCACCTCACTGATGTGCTGCCTTCAGGCACAGAAAACATCTTTCTGGTATAACAATCTAGTGAGCAAGAAATGCTTAGTATCCCAACACCCGGCCTCGCTAACAGTCCTTTGATCTGTTGAAATGGTTCACTGGATGCATTCGATGTCAAAAAGAGGTTATTTCTCCACGACTTTTGCAATCAGTAGAAAAGTCATAGCTTTTATAATGCTAAACCATGCCAGCAGTTGAGGAAGTCATCAAATGGGTAACTTAATAGTCTCTAGTCTTCTAAAACTGATGAGAGAAACTCTCATCACCCAGTCGGAACTTGTCTGAATAAGTGATAACTTGCAAACGAATCAAACTTTCTCAGTGTTTCTTTCGAGTTTCTAGCTTAAAGTTGTTCAGTCATATCTCAACTGAAAACATAAATCTGACTTTATGAGACAGGGTACCTTATTACATCACAATTGCCATACATTTCTATTTCGCTCTTTCGAATGATCTGGTGTCGCAAATATTGTGTGGTAATACGTTTGTTACTTCTGTTCTAATAATTATGAATAATTGAGAGCGTACCCCTTAACTGACAAGAGTATGCTGTGATTTTCTTACTAAAAAAGGAAGTTCGGAGGATATATGCAACTGTCGGGTGATTGGCTCTATTCTCGTAGCTAGAAGGGTGTTTAAATCCCTTACGCACCTTCTATTCACTGTAATCAGATAACAAGATATTGCGAGAGGGTTCTGTCATATGCAACAACTTATAAATCCGTTTTCAAATATCATCAACTTCTGGAACATAGTCACATGTGCTGATAGCCAAAGAAACGACGGGTGAGTCGAATACAAAGAAGAGTTCATCACAGTTAGCCGATACGTACCTTTTCAGTTTCTTTGATACATTAGTGAGTTGACTAATTACGCAACAAATATACCGATGCATTGTTTAAACAAATCCGAGGTCAGCATCTAGAGTGGGGTGTTAAGCACACTTCAAACCAAAAGTGACGACCATCAAATCTGTCCAACTTTCTCATTCCTGTAAAATTTCGTCCTGGGCAGAACTCACATGGTGGCCTACTCTCACTTAAGACTTGGTTGTTTGTTTGCAAAGGAGTGGACCTCAAGGTTTTGAGTGCCAAAATTTATGTACCTAAGGTCAAACTCTCTTCACCAATTGCTGAACCAATTAGGAAACACGGATAAAGCACAAAGGTGCTCGATAGCTGAGATTGTCGCCAGTGTTCAGTCCGACCGGTATCTTCAGCTGACCATGTAATTTAAACTGCTTTGCCCCATGCAAGACTAGATTAAATTATGGCTACATTCTGTCCGCTTGTCCTCAACACACAAAATCATCCCTCATGGCGATACAGTTGTTTTATAAAATAACTTCCCGGATGTCTCAACTCTACATAATATTGTGCCCAATCCATTCTGTTTTTCTCTGAAGCAGCATCAGAGCGGTACGCGTACGAAGAGTTTTGATTAAATCCGTATGCCGATTAAGCTTCATTGTACATGGATGCGAAAAAGTTAGTAAGCTCATCCAGAGTAGGAATAACAACAATGAGAATTCATTTCACTGTCCTCAGAAGACACTTGGCTTTTCCGTTATTGGCTATATTATGGGAACTACGTTTAAGGGGGAAGTTAATATGATCTTTGAAACGTGTTATTCACAAACATGCAATTACTTTGTTAGAATTTGGTACAATTTTGCTCAACTGCTATTCACTCCTGCATATGGTATGTCAACGGCTGACCAAAATTGTTTAAGTTTGGTCATCATTGCTACTAAATAGCTGTAAGAAGTACATAAAAAATTACCATGCTCTGTTCCTACTGACCACGTCAAATAACTACACAAGTTAGAGTAAGCGAAAAGACCAAGATTTTAAAAAATGGACTATAGTAATAATGTTTAAACTTAAGAGTCAACCAACAATATTTTTCGGTCCTAGTGCATCGTAGTATAATGTATTCGTTTAAGGAAGCAAGGTCACTGGTTAAAAGAGGCCTAATTATTGATCATATTACTAACAAGTAGTGTGGCAGAGTTGGTAATTTGGAAGAAATCCAAGCGCGGAAAATCTGGACGTCGTAAAGCATCTACGAACCTGTACTACATCTTCGACCTCCGTTGATTTACCTGCCAAAGTTGCCAACATTCCAGACCGGTAAGTGTGTTTTTTAACCCGACCTACCAGATTAAGGCCGACAAGAATTAAACAAATGGCTATATTGCATTACATGCCCCATTTAAAGTCTCAGTTATTTCACCGAATGAAAAATAAAGCCAAATACGAAAAAGTTTGTTGAAATTATTGTTGTGGTACTGGTTTCAGTCTACAAGTTTTAAACATCTCATTAATTAGTCGGTCAATTCAACTGATTGATAATTGCACGTATTACACCACACACTAATAGTACAACTGTATTACCTATTATTCCCTACTCAATATTCCTTAAGCTTAACAACAGCACTGGTGAATACTGGTGTTTCAGTTACTTGAATAATCCTGTCGAAATTATCTAAACCTTGAACGATTTGGTACGTTTCATATGACCCAGTTGGCCGAATGGATGACGTGATCGAAATGTGGAATATCTCAGTTCATGGACTGCCATCGTTGCTCATCTGGTAGATGATATGTCACCTGTATTCGGTTGTTGTCACCAGTTTGAATTTAGCTCAGTCCCATATTTATCACAACAGATTTCTGCTTGAATTCTCTATAACTGTTTAGATCCATGAGTGACTAAAGAGAACTCAAATGCAGGACGATTGATGCGCAAATGGATTTCTCCATAATTGTATGAGCTTGTGGGAAAACGTTTCGGAGCAAACCGTATTTTTGTTAAAGATATGAACATTGTCATCAAGCTGGTTGCATGCATCCTCGGGACTTCTACTAGACCCTGAAGTAGTAATTGATAGTATAGGTGGGCAGCAGCAGAGTCAAACTGAAGTAAGCCGGTGCAAACAACACAATTTTTGATCACAAATATTAGCTGAAAAGTTTGCGACCGGATAAACCGGAAAGCAACAGTTCATCCACTGACCGCAAACAACCAATGAAATCGGTCATATTAGACGATCGAAGCGTGCGCGCTATCAGTACAGATCCAGACATCTTGTTGGAAAATACCCAGTGATGTCTTGAAAACAGCAAAGTAGCGAACAAAATTTGTTTTCTGAGGCTGATTGGTTAAATGGACGAAAATAAATATGAAAACAGTAACCAGGGTGGGTGAGGAAATAGAGCAGTAGAGATTATGGGTTAAGCGCTTGTCAGCACTTACGCAATTAGAAGTTAAAGTTGTTTTGGCGAACAATCTGTTTTCGGTTATTCATCATCAGGCTAATTAAATAACATTTTATACTTATATCGTTGTCAAGTGAGCAAAATCAGTAGCAATTAGTCACATAATTACGTCACACGGTTGTGAATTGGAATTCGAAAGGGGCCGACTGGAAAGTCTATGGGGATGCGACAGCTGCGATCAATTGTGGGTGATGTTCAACTTGAAAATTGGAGGACAATTTGGTGACAACATTGACCTCTGGAGATTTCAAGTGTGTAACGGAAGGCCGTGGTAACCGTAGTAACCATAGCGCACAACTGTGGATTGTGCAACCGAATTCCGATCATTTCCGCGGTGGTCAGAACACGAAATGTGTCTCCTCTGGATTGACGACTGGGCAAGTGGTAAATGGGCCAGAAATTCACTTCCGGTGAGACGTGATGCCCTGAGTCAACAAGATGCGCCAGAATTGCACTCGAAATTGACTTTTCCTCATCCTTAGTCAGTTGTGTGAGATGGTGCTCACGTATCCTCTGAGAAAGACCCCTGGTTGTGCGATCGACGTAACCTGCTCCACAGGAGCATGTGCAAGTGTAAACACAAAACGAGGTCACACATTTAGCCAACGTGTTTTTGAGTTGCACGTGGACTACTGGGTTAGATCTGAGCAGTTATAGCACATTGTAAAAACACTTGTAGAAACCGTTGACTGCCTCTGTGGGTATATTTGTTCCGAAGGTCTAAGTGTGGGCTTACCCGAAGACACGCTCAACCAGCTGATGTTAACTTGCACGCAGAATGTACACTTTCAAGCTGATGGAAAAAGGTAGCAACAGAAGGATGGCGTTGCGGTGGGGTCACGATTAGGCTCACTGTTGACAGATATCTTAAGGCAATGTCAGAAACAACTACACTTCATGAAATTCTTGAAAACGACACTTTCTACATTAGGTAATGGGACGATATCATCTGTGCAGTTAAGGAAACTGCAGATCTGGTTGGCCTGCCTGCTGAGGCGAATACAACACATCTTAATCTCAGCTTTACACATGAAGCCAAAAAAGATGGACGAATACCCTTCCTAGATGTGGCATTGAACCGTTTTGCCGACGGTTCACTTTAGAAAAGTACTCACAAGAAGGGGACTTGGAACGGCCAGTACACTCAGTTTTTTAGTTACGTACCCCTCAAACAGAAGAGAAACCTCGTTCGTAGTTTAACATACAGAGCTATGAGGATATGCACTGATGACAAGATTGAAACAGAAATGGTGTTTTTACTGCGAATATTCGCAGAGAACGCCTATTCTGCAAACTCCGTGAATGGACACATGAAACTGACGGAACCGAAAGTTAAGCTCTCATCTGTGGAAAAAAAGTTTGTTTACATGACGCTACATAGCTGTGCTATCAGAAGAAATTTGTTCAGGCATTACGGTTACCATGGCCCCACGCTACCCACTGGACACGTCCGGAGGTTAATTTTGTCACCTAATTGTCCTCCAGTTCACAACCGCGTGACGTAATTATGTGACGATGATGGTATAAAATGTTATGTAATTGGCCCAACGATGAAAGACCAAAAACAGATTGTTCACCAAAACACCGTTTACTTCTAATGAGCTCATGGGGCTGTTCGAATTGCTGGCACAATCCAAGTTGCGCAATCATTGTACCGAATCGAGCTTGATTGATTTTAGGCCAAGGGAGAAGTGTCAGCACGGAAGTCCAAGCGCAGAGATCAGGGTTGCACAACCGTATACTGATGACCTCAGCAACAGTCAATATTCAGAACCTGACCCCTTTGGATCGATTTCTTGGCACTCGGTAGGTAATCTGAAAGGCATCTTTCTCACTGAAAAAATGATTTGAGTCGGTCAACTGAGTATCAGTCGCACTTGAAACCGTTTTAGACACACCACTATCCAGCCACGCAGGGTGATTTCAACTATACGATATCTACTGAAAAGGAAACTAATAAATGCAAACTTCCTCTTCGCAGAAAGTAACGTTGGTTTCAACTCTACTATCTGCATCGCCTTTTGAATAAAACGCATTGGGTAGTCATTCTGGTTGATCACTTCTTATATAAAATTTGGTTCAAGACCGTAGGTCTTGGAAAAGATGCAGATCTTTAAAGCCGTACTCGTCAGACAATAAATGAGGTTTCATTTTTGAGTTAACAGAACTAAACTGTGTAAGTGAATATACCCATCGAGTGGTGAGTTTCCCATGCATTTTTCGAGAGATTAAACCAATAATAAGGCGACATCTAAAAAACTTATTCCGCCGTTACTGTCTGGCTGTTTGGTAAAGTAGTTACTGTTATGGAGTGAATTAAAAGTTTCCATAGCACTGTTCATGTTGGAATCCTTGTTTACCTAAAATATATAGTGTACCTAACAAACTGTTCAACTATGATCAGCACCATCCCAAGAAAACCGCTGTAAACGTTGCTTATGCATTATCGCATTTTTCACTAGAAGGCAACACAATAGGCAAATGGGTTGGACAATTATGTATAACTTTCTCCTGGACAGTGTTATCGGAAAGTGTAAAATAATAAAAACCGCATAAATGCATATAATTTACCACATAATTCAGTCAAAAAGGGTGAGCAGATGGACTTAACATTACCAGAGACTTAGACTTCATATTCGTGAGTATTTATTAGTTTATCATTTCATGAACTACGGCCAAAATCTATAGCATCCTAAACCGTAATATCCATGGGTACAACTTAAAGGTGAAAATATATATGTATACATACATACAATTAGAAGTGAATGCAAATCAGAATATATACTGCTTGTTTTAGCTAATCGTTTACCCCACTAAACATTCGTTACTGAGACCACCAACAGGTGAACAAAACAAGGCGGTACAAAAAAGGGAAACAACGTAGACGATAAATACGAAGACCCTGAGAATTCCGTTAAATGAGGTGGACACGTGTCACCTGATTATTGTGATCACTAAAATCATTAGCTGGAAAAACTATTTCAAATGGCAGTGTGTTACGATCAGTAGCATACATTCGTCCACAACTTTTCTAGTTTTATCGAACCTTATTTTATCTGTTTTCTAATATTCTTTTGATAACTTATTCTTCTAAAGTTTTCCGTTTCGCTTCTGAGATGAACGGCTGTTCTAACCACAATGCCATCTGGTTAGGCTCATACTCCTTATGAATGAATGAATGAATGAATGACATGCGTGGTTCGTTCATGCAAAACGGCATCATTTTTATGTCGCAAAACCTCCAAAGTTAATAGTATATGCCCATTTTCTATACGGTTTATGGATCTAAACCCAGCTCAAATTTAGTTCCAGTTTCAACAAAGTGAATCTTCAATCGAGTTTTTCACTAACGGAAGGCATATTTTTTCATCCATACTTGCGTACGATGTTCATAAGGATTCGTACAAAAGACTACGAGAACTACAACGTAAGTTCTTTGCTGCATTTACGAAACAGATTTTTTCTAAATTCAACGAGCCCTATACACACGGGAGTGACCAATATGGTCCCCTTCTTCATTCTCACATTGTGTCTGATAACACGCCGACCAAGACGGTCCCTTTGCTCCAAGGGCGGAGTTTGTAAACCTGGATAGTCTACCCACGCGAATCAGTGAGTAATTAACTGATAATATTGGCACCGACAGATCCCTCTAAAAGATCTCGACAGAAGTACCGCCAACCT
Organism: Paragonimus skrjabini miyazakii; assembly: GCA_014338405.1. Classification (NCBI taxonomy): domain Eukaryota; kingdom Metazoa; phylum Platyhelminthes; class Trematoda; order Plagiorchiida; family Troglotrematidae; genus Paragonimus; species Paragonimus skrjabini miyazakii. Next base: position 46,865 of record JTDE01022277.1, read on the forward strand.
GTCATCCCGTACTGTATAGGATTCACTTTTCGGTTAAGCCTTTAAATTAGAATCAGTGAATGAGTTTCAAGGGGATATACATCAGTAATGGTAACAATTTGGTAACAATTGAGCGTGATCCACTGTTTTAATATCTTCCCAATATATTCATCAGCGGAACATATAGCTTTCCAGGGGGTCTATCAGCGTTCTGTGTTTGTTGATCACAACAGGATCAGAAATGAATACCCAGTCAACGAGGTAACATCATAAACTAACGTTGCATCGAGCTAATTGCAATACCAGTGAGCCAGTTAGTCTCCTAGACCTACGGTCATATGAGTGGTGCATTATGATCAGCTTAAATAAATCCATCGATCTCATTGAGAGCTATTATGAGAAAAGTTCTCACCACACAACTACATGAAACACATCTTGTCATCATATATTCATTGATCAACTGAAAGCAAACGGGATCAAATAAGCTTTCCATATCGTGAGGTGTAGTTATTCAAGTTCGGTATGGAAAATGATGATCAACTACCGGGCACTTCATAAAAACTACCTGAAAAACTGTGGTCGGCACTATAGTCTGCTCTGATTTGACGAATTTAGCCCAGTCTGCCCAGCGTAATACTCATCTGGGTGAAGAATCGCACATTCCTCGAGGTTTCCGGCTGGTCGCTGCGCCTTGCAAATGGCTCATCAATGATCGAGGTCAAATCATCAGAATATAAAAATTACAGGTTACAGATTTGAGGTTAATGCAACCGTGAATCTACCAATCGTCCCCGAAGTATTCACTCGGACGTAAAATCCTGGTTCAAAACCAAAGGTTTCACTCAACAATCAGGTCTCCTAACCCACTCGGGTTAACAAATGGTTTCAAAACATCACCAAATTGGCTGGCACGGGGACGTACGTACATTTCTGGTCAAATCGCTCAGCTCCATCCTCTCAGTAGTTTGGACATCACAGTTCACGAACGCTAACACCTGGTTATTGACATGCGTCTCTTCGAACGTTTTAACGTGTAAGGGGCAGCGCTGGACTGAGAACCAGCATGCATTGGTTTATGCGAATGGACAAAGTCAGAATATGATATTTCGCTAACGGATTAGACTATTACGATAAATTTCCCACTAAACGGTGGATAATAAAAGGCTGCATTCAGGAACGAAACTGATTTACGAATTGGTAGAGGACTGATCTAAAACCAACAATTTTACCATAGAATCTGAGGCACGCCAGACTTAATCCTCATCACCATCAGCAGCAGTAGCATCACCATCCTCTACGTTCTCTTCCTTGAGCCATGTTTGTGGATACAATAGCTTGGGTTACTGCTGGTCTATCTAATTGTTCACGGACATGGAGAGTATTGAATAAGGGCCAATATGTTGCCAAGAGATGATTGAGATGAAAATAAACCGACAGAAATGGTTAAGTTCCAAGAAACAGATTGATCAGCGAGTTTACGTTACAGGACTGCCACCGACTGCGACATAACACTATATCAGAAAATGTTTTCAGCTACCGGTGTGGATGGTCACGAACCTTTTGACCATGTAGACGACACCAACTAACGTTGCTCAGCTGGGTAGTCATGGCTTTCAGAGCCCGCAACTACGTCATCGCTTGTCCACCCTACGGTTTCTTTTAACCATCAGCAGCCACAGTAAACAATGCGCGGTGCGGCGGACGTTCCATCGGCATGTAGAATGCTTGACCCAAACATCGTAGTAGGGGCATTTCCACCGTCTACGCTACAGATCGCGAACTTGCACATTTCCTGAACACACGCCAATGAACTGTCGTGTTGGTCACACAGTTAGTCCAGTTGATACACACCAACTGACCAAGACTCCGTTAACCTTGTTATTGAGTCGTGTCGTCCCACTTCCTGTCAGCATCTGACCACTTCATCAGTATATAATTACCGTGGTTTAGGCGGCTGGTCGTGTTCTCGAGATCGATGTAGACAGGTCGTTCAAAAACGTTGTCCATGTTGAGGTACTTTATTCTCCACAAACTTGATTTATCCTGAATGATCCCGTGGGCAATTTGCGATGAACGAAATATCATTCCGGAATCTGTTCATACTGGTGGACCACCACTAAAGGGACAACGTTTCGTTTTAGAGAAAACAACTATCAATTTTGTGACATTTTTAATACTCTCTACTACATAATATCATCACCTACAACTGGCTACTTCTTGTCAGTGCAGTTTAAAGTACTTTACAAAGTCATTTGTACTTCAGCGCAATAAATATCTTCTTGGTCCACCGCAACTGATCCATCATCGCCAGAATGTTTCATCCAAATACTCTCGTAAATATGGTTCACAGTCTGGTGCTTCCTCAATCCTGGTGAAACCAAACGTATCCAATTACTCTCAGTTGTTCTAGAGTTGGTACAACATCCTTCTTCGGCACTTGAAGATGGGAGTACCGTAGTTTGCAAATATTTATGCGAATATAGGTTGTGCCTGTATTGATTGATATCAAGAAAAGATGGGCCCGATAATACGTGTTCTAGCTGCATCCGTCCAAATCATAAGCTTTGAGCTGTTTAAGTCGGATTGGAGCACACAGATGGGCGTTACTGATATGCATTAAGACAGAACATTGCTTCATCAATTGTTACTGTCATACGTCCTTTTCCGATATAAGTCACGTGCGAAATGGCTGACATTTCTCTGCATTTGATAACTGAACCTTCTGTAATCGGCCCTCCTGGTAGGACCGATACTATAGATATCCTGTTTATAGCGGACGTCGAAGTGTTACATCCTTTAGAGAGCCGACGGACACGTATCTGGGGGATTTTTTTACACACCTCAGATCAGCACTAGCACAACAGCCACATGTTAATTCGCACCATCGACCATTTCTGTGTAGGTTGTGAATGTGTAATACTCGGAATTACGGCTTACAAATAGCTCTAGAAATCGTAGCCGAACTGAACCCCCCACACAAGTAATAAAACGAAGACCTCTTACTGGTTACAGTAAGCAGTTCTTATTCATGAAACAAGAAGTCGCATTTATAGATGTACAACAGTGCTAAAGAAATCACAGTCTGTCATTGGTTGATCATGTTGTCACCTGCAAAGTCAAACTGTAAACTGATTGGTCCAGTACAGAACAAAGAACCTGGCAAATAGCGGGAAGTGTAACAATGAGGCTTTTCGTCCAATCCTGATACGGTATCATAGCACGACGTTCGGAGTGGCCCCTTATTAGGTCATCTATTGTGTCGGGGTTTGGATAAGTGGCAAATAGAGTAAATTTTCTCCACATAACACTACCTGTTTTAATGGACTTATACATCAGGCTTTGAACGAATTTATGTGTAACCGATAGCGTAACCACATGCGTTGCTTTACACTTTTTGATGGACTCCACCGAATTTTCACTACAAGTCACATAAATAAAAACCAGTTCAAGATATCTGCAACAAATCTGGCACGCATGAAGTCAAATACTCTGGGCGTCGCGTTTAACGTGTTAGTAATAGGTGGGATGAAAAAATAACGCCAAGAGCAAATTTTTATACTTCACTTTTGAACTACCTCGGGTAGCTCTCCTAAGGAGTTTTGTAAACGAAACCACATTAACAGGGGAACAGAAGTCAAGTTAGGTTTCCCCTGGTTCGATCAACCTACGTTGTTTCTGGACTGACTGATTCGGTCTTTTGTCCATTAAGTGTGGAATGAGACTGATGTAGATAAGGTGCGTCTGTGTGGTGATTTTAATCAAATTCAATACCAGTTCAATACGCTGTCCATTTGTCACATTGCCGACTCATCATTCTCTTACTTGCGTTCCAGCAATGTGATCTGGTTCTGGTGGGGTAATTCGTCCAGACCAAGCCGCGTGTGGCTGCTGTTCAGCAAAAAATGGAGTATGATCCAACACAAATCAAGATGGCCAGAATCATTCAGACCAACACAAACAATACGAACAAGTCACCGGTGTGATCATAAGACGAATGGGCTTTCGATGGAATGAGCGAATCGATTCTAAACCGCCACCAGAAGCATTTACGCTTATAATTTGTACAGTCCTAGAAAAATCATTTTATGAACAAACATGATACTTGCAAGAAGCGTGTCACACATCTTACTCGACTTAGTTGGATCGGTTAGTTGTATTGATAGGTTGTCATTTAACAAAAACTCATATGATATGAATGTTTTGTGTTGACCCTTACTAAACGGCCTTCGCATCGTGGATGTATCATTTTTCAAGATGAAGCAGGTTTCTAGAGAACAAAGCACTTCAGTCTAGACAACATTTTTGAGTAAGCTGTCCACAGGGATCTCAAGGATGCAAAGAGTTACATTAATCCTGGCATCTAAATATAGCTAAAATGGTCAAATAAGATAAATTATGATGATAGAAAGTAGAAAAACACGGCTCAATTCCGACTACACAAAACTGAGAAGTGGCAGGCGACGCTTATCGTTTTGATAGCTGAGTTATGAAATGTCACACCAGATTCCACAATTGGAGTGGTAAACCTGGAAACATAGAAAGACGTGCTTCAGACTCTATGGTAAAATTGTTGGGTTTAGATTAGTCTTCTACCAATTCGTAAATCAGTTTCGTTCCTGAATGCAGCCTTTTATTATCCACCGTTTAGTGGGAAATTTATCGTAATAGTCTAATCCGTTAGCGAAATATCATATTCTGACTTTGTCCATTCGCATAAACCAATGCATGCGGGTTCTCAGTCCAGCGCTGCCCCTTACACGTTAAAACGTTCGAAGAGACGCATGTCAATAACCATGTGTTAGCGTTCGTGAACTGTGATGTCCAAACTACTGAGAGGATGGAGCTGAGCGATTTGACCAGAAATGTACGTACACCCCCGTGCCAGCAAGTCTGGCGGTGTGTTGAAACCATTTGTTAACCCGAGTGGGTTAGGAGACCTGATTGTTGAGTGAAACCTTTGGTTTAGACTCAGGATTTAGTTTCAGGTTGAACGTTACACACAATTGATCGCAACTGTTGCATTCCCAAAGAATTTTCTAATCGGCCCCATTGGAAAAGAAGCACTAGACTCGGGTTTCGCTCTCATTAAAGTTCGTCAATAGTGCATATCCTTGCCACTGCCGGGACTAGAACTCCAGTCACGTTATCATGAGGCAATTGTGTTAACCAAGTTTAGTGAAATCGGGGATTTCGACGTATCTAGGACATTCTAATCGCGGGGTTACCGAGTGCGGTTAACAGGACGGTTACTGTGTCTCCTATCGAGACGATCGGGGAACTTGATCATTACTCACAAGCGAAACTGGTTGAGCGTCCACATATGATGATTCGGTCGTGCCTAATGTGAGGTCAATGGCGCAGTGATAAACACGGTTGCCTCACGAACAGCGTGGCCGTAGTTCTAGTCCCGGCAGTGGCAAGGATATGCACTATTGACGAACTGTAATGAGAGCGAAACCCGAATCTAGTGCTTCTTTTCGAATGGGGCCGATTTGAAAATTCCTTGGGAATGCAACAGCTGCAATCAATTGTGTGTGCTGTTCAACTTGAAATTAACCATGTCCCGATCACTCATCAGTAATCAGAATTTTACATCTGGGTCCACACTTTTTAAGACGTTGCCAAGCCCAACGAGCAAGCAAACACTTAAACTGTTACCCTACGCTATCAAATCCAGCAACATTTTTAGTAACCCCCATTGGTCTCACCTCAAATACGTGAATGGTTGGGTAACAGCAATCAATTTTAGGTGATCAACTGAACAGACGGTACCTTCATTGCTACCTCCTTGTTTTGAGCGGATTGTTTTACCTGTGGCCTGAAACGTTGTTCCGCATATTGCGTTTAACGGTGCATTGCTGATACAGATTGCTCAATTTAACCCACCAGGGGCCTGGATTCGACGACCGGCCAGTGAATTTCGCGCGCCGTCATGTGAACAGACGTCGTTCACGTGTCCGTGTGCGTCAGGGCCCGTGGTCCAGGGTAGTTATAATAGATAGGCAGACAGGCGCGCAAGCTGCCAACTGACCAACCCATGCACGTGCGTAGTGCACACACGCCTCGCACACGCGTACCCAGCCAGTGCGACCAGCCTGACCACGGCAGCCAACCAGTAACCAGAACGACCAGTCTGGAATTCCAGGCCTGTTGCATAACAGTGGTGGTGAATACCAGGGCGAAACCGCAACAACAGACCCGTGGTGACCAGGCAGCCGGAACACGGAAGGGTATCACGACACTGGAGATGAGTGCTCTTGGCCTACGAAATTGATTAATGCTACTGAATTTTGAAACCCGGCTTAACCATAAAGGCAACAAAGGTGGTCTCAGCAACAGAAGCGGAGTTTTAATGTACGATGGAAGGTAAACACACAACGAATAGACCGGTCAAAATGCGCTAACTTTTTGCAGGTGAGCAGTTGTTCTGTCACACTAGTACCTGCTGCCACAATTTGTGCTCGCACTGAAGTGCTCATTTTGACTAATGCCATATTGTTGTTTTCAATGGTTCATCATCAGGCTAAGTACATCACATTCATATCACAAATATTACAACGGAATCATCAAGAGAATAGACGGAGAACGACTGGTTAATACTTTGTCCCGGCTTTCGATCTGCCTTGGCCAACCCCCCCTCTGTTAGCCTGTCAAGACTCACTGTTCAAATGGGTACTAGATTGCAGTTTGATTTTGATTTGACTGACCACGTTAGCGACCTATTCCCCGTTTACCCCTTTAATGATTCCCCTGCAAAATTCCTGATATAAATTTGGTATATCTAGCCTGGTGGTGAATCACTAAAACCAGCTTGTTCGCCACACACTACTTTTAATATCATATACTATTACCTAATTCGTCGACGGTCTATAGTGCAGAGCCACAAATACGTTGCATTGCAAATCTGTTGTTGTTCCCTAATCCTTGTCAGCGCGTATGTTTTATGTCCGTGTGTCTGAATGAACTTACGGTTGGTTACTGAACTTATTTAAAGTGGCTGATAGTGAGTTTGAAACACTCAGTTGCTTTTATTCATATAATCAAGACAGAGAGTTAGTGAATGTTGCGACATGTTAACATATCAATTTGCACGCGTTAACAGCTAACGTGAAATCAGTAAGGCACTCAGTTTTAAGGCTCTGCTGCACCTGTCATGAGTGCTATGTGCGTAAAATAGTTTGTGGAAATTAGTATTGATATTGTTCACTCGGTTGGAGCTGCTGGTTACACCTTTCATAAACGTTTGCGAAATTAATTCGATGAAGAGAGGCAGTGACATATTCAGAGATTATTTGCAATACTCACTAACTTCAGTTGCTTGTTCTTTTGTTCACGGCATGATGTGTAGAGAAATACATGAACTACTCTTTTTACCACTGCGATATCGTATACTTGGCGGAAGCATGCAGCTAGTGAGGGGCAGAATAAAATACAAAGTACATGAGATAATCGTTCGTTTTATAAGGTGAGATCGAATCACGAAAACATTTTAGCTTAATTTGTTACGCAGACAACAATATGTTGTCTGGCAACTGCACGAAGATTTATTTTTTGCTTCGAATGTCATTCTCGTAACCTCGTTTTTTCCATGCAAACAATCTCTGCGATAACAGCGTCATGTCCACATAGACGAAACTGTTTATGCTCGTATTGTAGTAGTGAGTGATGTCTTCTGGCCTGTCTACACAACGGCTCTGTGTTTACTAGAGTAGCGGTCTATCGTGTGAATCACACGGTGCGTGAAAGTCAATTGCGTGAACTGACTCACGCGTGATTACAGAGGTCAGTGACAGTCACTGGTTTGCAACAAATAACTTTAAAGTTCGGGATAACAGTCGAAACAAAATTACAAGTCCACATTGGAGGGTTCTCTTTCGGAAGCAGACAGTGGGGAAGGTTCTTTTCATTACTTCTGAGAAACTAAATGCAAAACTTCGTGACGTTCTTGACAAGAGGATCGAGTTTAGCTGGATTTTGTTCTCATTGTCACTATGTAACAGATACCGTCAATCCAGCCTAGAGCCACATATCCCAGCAGCCTAGTACTCTATCCGAATAAGTATACCTCAGAAGTTCTCATTCCGGTTTAAGTAGGTAATGCAATCTGGGCAGTCCAGTAAACTCGATACGTGAAGCAATGGGCACATTTTGTTGACAGGGATCATATGTATTTGGGACGCATACTGATGGAGTGATTCCGGTTAGCATGTTATTTTGTAGCTGGCAGCAATACCCTTCCAGATATGTTGACACAAGATAGCATTTCCTTTCGCCATCCGGACAAACTAGCTCACACTCATCCGCAATTGTAAATGCACCCTTTAAACAATCAGTTATCACCTACCACTGGAATTCTCACAAAGCACAGATACTAGTTTATAAAAGCTTGTATGTATCATCTTCATGTCACAGTTCTGTTCATAATAAATGTTTACTTATTGTTAAGACTATTAACTTCTCTTGAACTATTAATGAGACGTGAAATTCGTATCATCTTAAGCTTCGCTGTATTTTTTCGTGGGTGTTAGAAAGCGACATCTGCTCCTTCGGCACTCAAACCAGAAGCAGTAGTGCAAAGTCCCTTAAATGGTTCCTAATGAAAGGTTCAGTGCAAATGTGGTTTTTACTACTGAACGATTTGTTGTTACATACGACACCAGCCGGTAAGGTGTGGTTGTATTTTATAAATAGAATTGACAGCCATCCTCTTTCGCCGTTATTCGCCCGTGATGATGGGCCTCCCAAGGACAACACACTCATTTTACGATCTTTCGTAGGCTCTAATTCATCTTTTTAGGAACCAGACATTGACTTTTTAATCAGCATTGCACCTCTTGCTGGTGCGAGGTCAGAAATGTGCCCGTTTTATTGGTTATATCCACCTGAAACCACGAGGATCACCGGTTCACACTACATTATCGATCATTCAGGACAGACGCAACGCGCCAACTTATCTGTTGACTTTCCGGTTCACATCCTCTCGTAATGCTACGCTGACGTCACCCTGACCTCGTGTGTGTGTGTGTGTTGCTTACTGGGACAACGTGGCGTACCCATGCCGATGTATTGGTTATTATGCCGCGGCCATTTTTGCTGCATTTTTGACTAATTTTTAAAAAAGGGTAGTTACAGATGATAACGTCAGTTAGTTGAATATGAAAATCAGGTATTTGATGATTTATCCTGGTGGGCTGGACTTATCGTGACGCCAGGTCAGTGACTCATTCTGCTTATTGTGGATTTAACAGGGGATGATTGTCCTTAGATGTGCATTAATGACGAGCTCTAATGAGAGCGAAACTCAAGTCTAGTGCTTATTTTCGAAAGAGGCTGACTGGAAAGTCTATGGGAGTGCGATAGCTGCGATCAATTGTGGCTGATATTCAATCTACATGAAAATCAAAACCCCCACTATTAATCAGTGAGGTGCATAACCTTGACGTCCGCTGTTCCTGGTTCTGTAACTATCGGACACTATCGTAAACCCCAACCCGGGCTGAAGTCTGGGAATAAAGTACCAACAGTATGTTCACACACTTGATGGGTACACCCCTGCGTTTCACTGACTCCCAAACTATGGAGCTGTCCACTGAATCAAATGCATCTTTATATTAGAGAAATTCGATCATCGTTGACCCCTGGTGAATAGTGCAGCAAAAAGTCGTTCAATAGAGCACGATCTTTATTATCCAACTCGCACGTTCTCACTCCATGCGCGCGCTTGCGTTTGTGAGCCGGAATTCCAGTCCACAATATTTCGGCGAATTCCACTCACACGTCGTGTGAAGTAATGCCTGGTTCAGTATGTATTGTGATGGTTTATCAGGCCGGAGGTGCGAGTATTTCAACACTCGGTGAACCACCTCAACGCGGGAGGACGTATGTCCAAAAGCCTACAACCAGCGGATCGGGGACAGTATGGACAACCGAGTGAGTCATCGCTCGACTGCATTGGATCAACGGGCGAGACATGGCAGGCGGAAACCGGGGGTTGTTGTGGACCGGAATTCTGACTCATAAACGCAAACGCGCGCGTAGCATGGTAACTAGCGCGTAGGACAATAGAGATTGTGCTTTATCGGACGCCATTTCGCTACACTGGTGCCGTGACCAGGACTGACGCTTTCTGTCGTGGGCTTTTTGCTTGCAATTTTCCGCCCGATTGTTCGATTTTGTTGAGTGATGGCTCGTCCGTTCGCTTACATCTACAATCCACCCGCTGTAGGCTTTGACCGTATCTCACCACCATGTCGGGATATTCCACTGAGTGTTAGAATAATTGTGCCTCCGATTTAGTCATCCATCATAATACACAGCTACAGATTTGTCGAAGAGCGAAAATTCAAACAATACATTTTTGCCTAGGTCGAACCTCTGCCTATTCGTCCACAATGTTTGTCTCCTGAGCTGCAGTCAGTCGGCGAAGTATATTGGATGCCAGAACCCTGGTTATGCCTAGAGTCACGCTAATCCTCCATGGTTTTCCTGAATAGGAACACTGTTCTCGGGTGGCCGCAACAGACAGGGATTATCTGTGCCATACAGACAGTCTAAAAGTACTGAGTCAGGGCTCGCATTTAGGCTGGCACAAAGTAATCTTGGCCAGCAGCACTATTGCGCCTGAGAGCCGAAACGCATTTTCGGACTTCAGTTTTAGTGGATGATTATGAATCTACAGTCCAAGACACTACATCGCAAGTTTGTGGCGGTAACGGTAGAAGCAGGAGACCGGCTAACTTGACCCTTCAAATTATTCCGTTCAATGCTCTGACCTTCTTAACCCAACATGGGTCAGCGTGCAGTCCACCTTGCTGATAGCCCCACTGAGAACTGGATGCCTTGGACTAGTATTAAAGGTAAGCTTGAAAAGTCCACCAGTGTTCTCAGAAGCAAAAGCGGCTTCAGCTGCCTTAACTTTCGCCATGAGCCAAACCTCTTGATCGGCGATCAGGCTACGCTTAAGCTTCCCACGGATATCCCTCCCCAACTCGTTATGTGAGATGCCAGGAGGAATGTTCCCTCTGGTACTTAACATCCCCGGGAATTTTTCTGAGAGCTAATATTTGTTGAACACACAAACCATCGTTCTGCATGCTGCAGTACCTGTTTCATTAATTACTCGTGAGATTTGGGTTCAACGGTTGTTAGGGGCTTTGGGCGTGAGAATTGCTAAGCCTGTTTTCTAGGCTAGTTTGGTGCTCGTGTTTTACCGACGCCATAGCCAGTTGCTCAACGGTCACCCGTTGTTGTCGGCGGGTATGTAACCCAGTAGAAGTAAAGTCAAAACGGCAACGTGCCAACTCATTATATGAATTCATGTTTGTGCCCCAATAAGAACGACAATCTTGAATGGAGCCCCGCCACCTATATCTAGCATCTATGTGGTCTGTCTGAGACCAAGTCTGATTCGAAACAAAGGGATACCAAATATAACAATATCGCGCACGGTGTCTAAGACTAGTGCTGACTAAAAGTGGCTTATATTCAACGCATAGTTGCAACAGCCGCCTGCCACTATCCAAGTGATATGTTAGTATCCAAGACCTACCACAGAATAACTATATCAGAACCATTTATCGACCGAAGGAGGGCGGGTAGATCCGGGTAAAAGGCACTGTTGACACCAACGTCACTACAATCAATTGGCACATAAACGGACACAATGAAAAGATTCCTGGAAGCTTTGCCACTAGAGCTGGCCTTAACGGAACCTGTCATGCGGACACCATAGTCTACTGGCAGGAATCCAGCCTGCCAGTGCGATTACTGCCGTCTGCTGAGGATTATAATTCTTCTAACCTGACCGATAGCGTTGGTCGTTGAGCTATCTAAAGTGTACTACCAGCATCGGGTAGACAGTGAGTGCACTGTTAGTTCCACACGTCAACTATTGTTCCAGTTTTCAGTCCCTGAAATGCAACAGACATCAACGTTCAACAAGTCTAACGTCAGTGTGAGAACGGCCTGTTGAAGTGTATATTTCAGAGCGCGACCGTTAAAAGCACCTATATTAATTTGTATGCTAGGTCTAAGCAAGTGATGAGAGAGGCCTGGGGCTAGATGGTAAGAAGTATGATTAACCTGAGCAGTGTTACTATGATTAACTATATCTTTTTGTGGCATCTGCAGAGTAATTACTAGAGATGGTGATCGGGAAGAGCCTGAGCGCTAAATTCGACTGGACAGTGAGGGAGGGGTCAGCAGTAGCATGTTTCACCTGTCTACCCTATTATATGCAGCAGAGATGACGACCCGATTTATAGTGCTGGACCGTCGATGCAGTATGGAATTACTGGTGTGAATATTCACGGTTGTGTGTAGGCTGAGATACTGTGGGGGAATTCCGGACATAGGAGAGCAGTATACCGAAACTACTTTCTCTGACAAATTGGTCAGCCCTCTTCCATGCTCCAATCCAGAGGGTTGGGAGACTGCGGTTCGTTAAACCTCTATCAATTGGTCTGCTTGGCATAAGTGACTCTCGGTGTGTTCACCTCACTGTCCAGTTTAGCCCAATGGGCAATCGAAATGCACAAGCCGTGACACCACGTCAGGGTCTAACCTAGTTGTGATGGACAATGGATTACCTGACGTTTAATAGCTTTAAACTATTATAATATTTGGGGATCTTATTTAGTTACGTATCAGAAATGAATATCCTGCGACTTAATAAAAGTATTTGTAACATTTTAGACTGTCCTATAGTTGACATGGAGTTGCGCTGCACCTGATAAATTCGAATGAGGACAACCAACGAGTCAATGAGCACGCATCAAGGGGCATTGGCACAGACATGTGAATGCGACAATTAATGCGATAATCTGGAAATCGATTGTGTTTATCCGTGCGATCATTAAGGTAAGGTGGAGCAAACTGTGATCAACCTCTGTATTGTTGCATAACCATTCTGACTACCTAAATGTCATGAGATTTCGGTTGATGTAGCTTCAATTACACCCACGCCTGATCATAGCCCTCACGTTCACATAGACTTTACAGCTAGTCCATTTCAAAATGGTGCATCAAATTCGAGTTTTGCTGTTGTTTCAGTGGGTCAGCATTGCATATCCTTACCGCAATCATAATTAGAACCTCCGTTTAGTAGTTTTTGAGGAAATTGTGTTGACCACTATGTCACTGACCTCATATAAGACATGACTAAATTGCCGTGAAAAATCTCAGCCCAGTTCGCTTGTGAGTAATGGTCCCTTACATCTGTACCGGCCGAAATCCTCTACTATCTATCGACCTTCTTGGGAACCGCACCCAGAGTCAATGTCTTGAGAGTCTGACTCGCTTGACAGCAAGTGGCTAGCCTACCTCAAGAGAGTCGTGCATACTGCATTGTCTGTTTCTGGCTACTGCCACGCCCAGTAGTTACATCAGGTCAAAGACATACACCGAAAGTTTTCGACCGTACTGGATAATATGCCGGCAATGGCGATCAACCTTTGAGTGGTCAGAGTGCAATTGTTCCAGCCCGTTTGTCCTTACACCAAATACAGCAAAACGGTAAATGTAATGTATGTTCTTTCTGTGCGTCTAAGATTGTGCCTTACTACCTAAGTACTCCTAAACAAATACTGGTGCCACATATTATGACGGGTGACCAGATTGGATGTCCGATTATTCCGACATTCATTGAAATATCTCAACGCGGTTATAGTATATGATCTGGTTCCACAGCGGGTGGGTCACGGACAATACTTGAGATCGGAGGAGTCAGCATCAAGCGAAATAATACTAACGGAAGAGAAATGAAAAGCGAAAACCTGCGGCAAGAAACGTCAGCCAAACGAATAAAGCAGAACATTTAAATCAAAACTTTGCTTCGTTATGGACTGGACGTATAATTCGTGAACGCAAACGCATGATTAACACCGGTAGGTAGGAATTGGAAAATGACGACCCTACGTTATTGAACGACTTTTCGCTGCAACGTTACCCCATGAATGTGACTGCTTTTGTGTGAATGTTCCCCTTTTAGTGTATCTGACATAGTTATACCTGGTAACACTGACGCCCTAGTCAGTCTCACCTTCTGGATCCATACGGTGCGCATGCCTGACCATCACATCAAGATGGCGGAATATATCAAGGTAGTAGAAGCCACGAGGGGACTGTCTTATAGATGATATCTCGCCCTTGCAACTTGTTTGATTGGAAGATGTAGTCATCTTGACGTTTATTCGCAGAGGCGTTACGAAAACGGTTTTGTGAACTAGGTCACACGCTCTCGTTCTTTTTAATTTCCAACTCATAGGGCACTTTCCTGATTGTCTCAATCAGCCGGTGGACCGTTCACGCCAATATGGCCATGAATCTACAGAAAATACGAGGTAGTGGATCATTTGCCATTCATGAATCCACCTACTCGTCTTATTGTTACCCTGGTAGCGAGCGTTGCTGACTCCAGTGTGGGCAATGCACAGCAGTCTGTAAGGTTCGTGAGTCGCACTGACTCGAAGCTAGTTACATATTGTTAACTAACCTCGATGTTGGACACTGCCATCTGATTGGTTGCGCGTGCAATACCAAGCCGCCAGACAGCCTGTCATTACGCTGCGGCTGCCTGGTCCAGCGAGCGGTAAGTGTCCCGGGTTTAAGGCGGTGTGTTTGGGATGTCGAGCGCATCCAGGGGAGCGAGCATCCCTGGAGGAATCAATCACGCGAATACACTACTGATCCGATCCTTGGTTTGACACCTCTTTAGAATATAAAACTGCACCCATTTTAGTCAGGCATGCGAGATTTTGACAAGCAAAAGCTAGGCAATGGTCACTTTGGAAACGATTGATTCTATGATCACTTTTCAAGTGAGTTTGAAAAATAATTACTTACAGAAGTGTTCAAGTGATTTCAGTTATGTACATGATCCTTCAACTATGCATGTAAATTAACATGTGATTGATGCGATTAACGTTATAAAACCGGGCTGCTCTTCGAAAGTTGATTGTGTTGAAATGGAACTTTCAGGTCAGCTAGAGTTTAGTTGCTTCTCAACGACCATAACAATGCTCACTTAATAAGACAAACCCACTACATTCTTCAGTACAGAGAAGGTTCCACGGACAGGTTGACCAAGACCTTGTCAGGTAGTTTGTCGTCAGTCAACAGTTCACCGTGGCAGAAGAATTCGTTTACCTCGGTCTCGATGAGGTTGATACAGAGTAAACAGTTGCCCTCGTCACTTTTTCAAGTAACTCCATCAACTTCCAGTTAGTGTTTACATGAGTTCACCGCTACTCAAATTCACCACGGTAATTAAATTGGAAGCGATTATAACGCTTTCAAAGAACGTGTGTCTGACAACTTGTAAGTCAACTTAGCAAAAAGGCAAACCCATGGTTTTAGCTCATTAGACATTGGTTTCGTCACCAATCAAGTATGTAGTTAGCGTTGTAACTGTGGATCGCGAATTATAGATTTTTGAACAGAATTTCATATTTTGCATAAGACAAAATAATTACGCGATATAATACTGAATGAAACCGGTGCATGACTGTAATAAATAAATCAAGACCAATCAGCAAAGTTTTGTGCATTCACAAGTAACCCAGTAATATGACATGTTAATGATGGCGTGTACCGGTCGTTGCACTTCAACAATGTAGGCATTACCATGCAACAAACTGAAGGAGAAATGGTCGGGAAATCCAACAGCTCTAATGGATCCAAATTCAACATTACGAACACGCATCAAATGGCGTTGTACTCTGCAAGACCTAACAAGCGATTATCCAGTGAACATGGACATTTTAGATAATCCGTACTTTTGACTGGTTATTATAAATACACGTTCGATTTTCGCCAGAATAGATGATGATCAGAGTCCAGCTCATGGTATGACTTCACTAGGGAGCCACCCAACTTGCAAACCAATGGAAATATTCACCAACAGTAGTGTAACGGAGAGTTGCGGTAAATCGTGTCCGAATGAACTGTTGTTTTTGTTTGAAATTATTTCATTCAAAGATATGAAGTTCACTATACCCATATTTTTTTAAATATAGCATAAACTGCATACATATCACTAATGGTCCAGCATTCCTCAGATGCTCTTACGAGATACCTTTAGCCTGTGCAAAATGAAAGTGAGTCAATACTTCTTGGAATGTTTTGTGTTCAGTGCAAAACTGAGCAACAGCCTGAATTCCATTGCAAATCATGCATATATAAAGTAATGAACCGCTAAAAACAACCTTTTTGTAAGCCGGTAGTAATAGCGCATTGGTTTGGGGAAGCAAATCAGTGACAGGAATTCCTTCCACTAACCCTTCGCCATTCAGTACATTGACACACTAGATTACATTGGACCGATCGATGGCCAATCGTCTGACTGCATTTTCTCCGGTGGAAATGTTCTTTCAAATTGCCTTGTAGGTAGGTGTTTATTTAAGCTGTAAAAGACCGTTATAAAGTGTGAAGTAATCGTTTGAAGGTGAGCTGATTTGCATATATCCGGAACACTCCTCGGGAGGTCCAAATGAATGAGAATCGATATGAGGGTTATTGTGTAGTGTTTGACGTCCACAACTAGTTGAGGCCACATTCCTGAATGGTCGTTTCGTCTCTGATTCACTTACTGCATGCGATAGGAATATCGTGTCAGCACTGGATAAATGCATCTTCGAGTCAAATGATTTCATCTCACAAGCCTTATTGTCTCGGATATATTCTACGGAAGTTGATTCACCACCTGCCTGTAGTGAGTTAGGCTGGAGATGTCAGTCTGTTGGTCAGCATGTGAATTGAGTTCAAAGCGTGAAGGCTCTGATTCTGAAGCTTTTGTCTCAGGAAGACGTTATAGGTCTTCTGACTATCACCTTAGTGTCATTGAAGACATGTTATCAATGACTCCTCTGTCTGACTCGAATTAGTTGTGTTCTCTGTTATTTGCTCCCTTCATCTTTAAGGAATGAACAATTTCCCTCCATTTGTTTCGACAAATGTGTCAGTTAACGTAACCGGTAGCATTAAATATGGTAATATAATGGGTTAATCGCATATGTCATATTTCGGCTTTAGCGAAAAATCACTTGTTTGTGGCTAAGAGTCCTATCAACAGGAAGCAGCAAAGACTGACAAGACGATGCTTAATACTGCACTGATTGTCCTATTCAACCAGACTTCTTATGCTTAGGCAATTCTTCACATTCTATCACCATCGTGAAGATGTTCAATTTTTGGATGTAAATGTGCTCAGTCAACCACGTCATCAGTCTGTGTTCAGTCTGTTCAGTCTGTGTTCAAATAATCCAACTCATCATTACAAGGATAGCTTACTGAATTTAAAACCTTATGTGAAGCACTCGATTGACAGAAACCACTCAGGTAGCATCCGAATGAATCCATTTTACGACATTCCACAGAAGTTTGATGCGTTGGCGTCACCACCCTACATTCTAAGTTGAGGATTTAGTTAGTCTGATCATCGGGATCATTCAATCAGCCTGAGGTTATGCGCCCGTTGGCGCCATAATTATCAGTCACCTGTTGCACGCCGAATTGAACTTGCTCCATGTCTGACCAATAATGGTCTAATTTCTGGTCTGTTATCCAGTTATTTCATGTGTTCCAGTTAGCTGTGGTACACGCTCTCGAAGTTGTTAACTTTCTCAATCCTTTATATTGAGTATATTCTGGCGCTTGTTTTTAAAACATAACGCAGAAGAGAACCAGGTAAGCGACCATCAACGAAATTTGATGCATTTGTGTCCATGGGCAGTCTAACGTAGCTTGCTGCAGTTGTATTGGACCCCCGATATTGCGATCCGATGAAGCAGCAGTGAAAGTAGTCTATATTTTTATGAGTTGTGAGAGTTTTTAATCGAGTATGTGAAAGTGTAGACACTATCAGGCTTTCGGAAGCTCACAAGTTCGGTGCGATTTCAGTCAGTTTTGATCATTTTGGTAATTCATGTTAAAGGTACCCAAACCAACAGATGTCTAATCGCGTCTGACTGAACTGTGCAATGATCATCCAATTTTGATTTTCAGTCACCCTTTTAGATCACTGGTTTAGCAGCAATCAGTAGTATAGCACAGTTAGGTCTGTATTACAAGTTGGCTTCATTATTCTCAGTGGTTGGAATGGCAAGGAGAGAAGGAATATCATTTGAACGTAGAATGTCTGTAATATGGCGTTATATCGGGATCGGCAACCCTGATAGATTAGTAAAACTGTGAGAACTAATCGCCAAACCGTGTTGCAGATCACCCGGAAGGTGAAGAAGCAGGTGGGTCATGAAACACAGGGTGACCTGTGACATTTGACAGAAACGGCCGACTGATTGTGTGCTTTGCGTAATGCAGTAGATGCAGTTCGGCACAATATGTGGACTATAGCCTTCTCTTGTTAGCAGGTAAACGATGCAATACGGGGGTACTTACGATACGGGGTTACATTCATGACATGTGGCCGCATGGACACTGTTTCTAAAATAGGCAAAGAACGTAAACGCCAAGCTCAGCGAACATACCAATACCAAAACCATCAAATCGAACCGCAAACAGCACCACCACTGTTCACAACTATCAGATGTCGACCTATAAAACCGGAACGTCATAGGTGTATTAAAACTATAGTGATTTACCCTAAATGATTTGCTTACATCAAACTTTTGTTATCGGCTCCACGTAAGCATTTTAAAATACCTTCCAGCAATGCCCGTCGTAGGACTCCTATGAACATATATTTCATCTAGTGGAACCGGTAAAATCTAACTACTATTTCATTTGGTTGCAAGCTGATTTGTCGGGTTAGGATATACGAATACTGGTTCTGAATTCGTTGCTTCTTGTAAGAGATTTAAATAAACTCTGTTGCCTCTATTCTTCCATTAACAGCTGTCCTAATGCTGGGTGACTCACAGCCTAGTCGAGCACCTACTAGACCAACCGAGTTCGGCGCCGGCCTGGGTGAACGCCGCATTTATACTGGACGTGTAAAATGGTTCAACACAATTCGGCGATTCGGGTTCATCGTGGTAGATCAAACAGGACAGGAAATATTCTTTCATCAGGTAAACGGTAATAAGGGCAAACTGTATCTAACTTAATGTGGCCATGGATTAAATTAAAATTAGTTAGTCGAATTTCCATACAATGTTTTTATCGCAAAGTGAACATACTGGGACAACCCAGTTCTTTCTAAGAAACATTTCTACGAAATATAAACTCTTCGAGACTAAGCGCCTCCTTTGCTTTATATTATATAAACCGTTCTGTGGATTTACCCTCAATCGGTTTTAGGTGTATGTAACGTAGACAAGTGGTTTTTAATTCGCAACATCCTTAAAACCTCTCTCACAACTGCGAAAACCTCTACACAATTTTCCCGTTTACTTGCGCGCAACAAGTTCGTGTTGTTCTCGTGTTTAAACACATATGCCCACTTGAAGCTGGTTTTTAGCGTGCACAATACATCTCAAAAAATCCCAGAAGGTCGAACAAATGAACTTTAAAAGGACTACAGTCAATCGTCATTACCAATTCAACTCAGCCAGTTTAGTCAAACAATCCAAAGCCACTTTGATTAAGTACACAATGCACACGGAAATACTGTTCGACAGCTCATGTAAGTCCAGCAGTCACATGCTGTCCTTCATAAACAGTTACAAAATAATCATATTAGAAATGGTCTTAGTAACTGTCGGGTGCCAATCACAGCCTGTATTCTGAACTCAGTCCACGTGTCCACATCAATCACAACGGCGACCTAACTACTAAACTGGGCATCGGATAGCTTTCTTGGCCTAAGGAATTGCGTGCATGTATAGTAGGGAATTTTCGGAAGCTCGTTGGGTGTGGTCTAGGGAAATGTGTGAGAACAATTGTGAGCATTGTCTGAGGAGAAGTTCGTGTGCAAGACGAAAAACAAATTCGAGTACTATCCATCCATGCATCTTGTTTTCCAAACTGACGGAAACAGCTAAACTGAAACAAATCAAAAATAATTCGTTGCTAATGGACAAGGACTATTTCATGAAAAGTGTTAAACACCACATCGTTTGGGCTCAATATCATACTTCTGGACAAAATCTTAATCAACACAATGTATTAGTGAAAATTAAGGAATTTTCATCAAAAATGTACTAGGTGTGATAAAATGACAATAAAAATCTTTCAGTTCATATGCACTGTTATATCTTGGTTATATGCAACTCCACTTGTTCTACTCGGTTGTTCAGTGCAGTATTTTTGATATGTAAGCTGATATTCCGTCTCCTAATAAATTTTGAAAAGTTCATCCGATAAGCGTAGTAAATACGTTTTGGTGAACAGAACTGTTTTTACCAAGTTCAGACTTCGGGCTGACAAAATTATATACAAAGAAACAATAAAGAAGTTATCTAGCAGCAATTAACTGGGACAAGATGTGTGGATAAGGCGCGTTCACTGCTTCGTTGTGGTTGTGCACACAAACGGGGTGTTACTGGGCTGGTTTGGAGGGTATGGATCAAACTGTCGAATGGGTCGGGCGTACTTCCTGAGCCACCGTAATATCAAGGTGTGAACGAATGATTTTTGAACGCACAAATCAGGGTGACGCAATCAGATTGTGACCACTCGATTGTAGACAGGACGCACCTCTCGATCTTTCTTGACGCGATAGTCGGGGATAGGGGGATTGCGCGAAACGCCTTCTCCATGCCTACATAGCGGTCATAGTCAACAGCAGTGAAGCCGCATCGGGCAGTTTCAGTGGTTTTCAGGAGCACCGAGTTGTTAGCGAAGTCAAGGCTCACGCATCGGGATGGCACAATATACGAGAGGGAGTCGAAAAGTAATGCCATCTTATTTCGGACAGGTATAATTACCAACACAGGAACATGTATTCTACATCAAAATAAAGCTGGTCCTCTGTGGATCACACCCCTACTTCTCAACATAGTCACTGTTACGCTCAATAGCAACGTTCCACCTTTGACTGAGCGCATGTATCCATGCCTCGTAAAATTTTGTTGTCTGTTCTTTGAGCCACTTCTTCACTGTGGTTTTCACTTCCTCGTCACTGGAATAATGTTTGCCTCTCAAACCCTCTTTCATGGGGCCGAAGAGGTGATAATCTGAAGGCACTAAATCTGGTGAGTATGGAGGATGCCGTAAAGTTTTCCACCCGAATGAGGCGATTGTCTCTCTTGTCTTGATGCTTGTGTGTGGTCGAGCATTGTCTTGCAGAAGGAGGACTTTGCGGATTGGCAAATCGGGTCTCACTCGTTGGTTTCTTGCTCTGAGCCTCGTCAGGGTCTCGATGTAGGCGTCAGAGTTTATTGTTTCTCCTCTAGGCAAGAAATCAAGCAGAATGACACCTTGAGCATCCCAAAAGACAGTTGCCATGATTTTTCTAGCTGACTTTTGCGTCTTGAACTTTTTTGGTTGCGGTGATGATGAGTGGCGCCATTCCATTGACTGCCTCTTTGATTCCGGTTCATAATGATTAACTCATGTTTCATCACCTGTTACGAGCCTTTGAAAGAAGGTGTTGTCTCTTTGACTTTGTTCAAGAAGTTCAGTGCAGGCAGTGACCCTGCCAGTTTTGTGTTCGGTAGTCAGCTCTCTCTCTGTACCCAGTGGGCACACACTTTTGAAAAGCCAAATGACTGGACTATGTTGTAAGCACTTCCATGGTTTACTCCAAGGTTTTCTGCCAAATCATCCAGAGTTATACGCCTGTCTTCTCTGATCAGAGCATCTGCTTTTGCTCTAGTGGCAGGATTGACAGACGCGGATGGACGGACAGAACGGGGTTTATCGGCTACGCTCATAGTTCTCACCTTTTCATCCTTCAAACGACGAACCTACCTGCATACATTGCTATAATCTACAGTATTGTCCTGAAACACATTTGTTAATCGTCTGTGAATGTTCATGGGAGTTTCCCCCTCAGCAACAAGGAATTCAATCACTGCACTTTGTTTTTGACGCAACTCTACAGTGGCAGCCATTTTGAAGTTTCCTTGTGAGTCTAAAAACATGAAAAGTAAGAAACAAACTATTACATAACGTAAATGATATAATCATTTATAACTGGGAAAAAATTCAGGTGATTTTATGAAAAACTTCACCAGAATTAAAAACATTGGCATTACTTTTTGACTCCCCCTCGTATTTTCAGAGAGTGGCATTACATGTGGAAGGAAGAGTGCTGCCACGGTGTGTGGTTGTTGCACGAGTATGAGAGACTGAAAATGAGGGACATCCATAGTTTACAGAACCAACTGAATGGCAGGATTTGGATAAACTTTCTTCAAATTTTTAATCTTGTTGGTCCGAGCATTTTGGCTTCATTGTTAATAACTTATGCTAATCTCAATAACTACAGCTTAGCCGTCGTTAGCCACGATCATGTGGGACCTGATGAGCAAGGCTGCGGCTACCACTCGTAGCTCCTGCAAGACAGCATAGCAGATGTTGCGCAATCTTTTCGTCAGGTCCTTAACCACGTGATTGTGTGCTCACAACGTATATCATATGTGATCCAACACGATTGGCAAGTATGAGCGAGGCTTTCCGGTTGATCGCAGTTGTCCCGACAGAAAATCGAGTGATCATTTCAGCCATCCCGAGAATCCTGAACCTTAGATAGTAGAAGACTGTATCAAAACTGAATGGCACATGCGAAGATCCTGGAAAAAGTGCGATCTAAAGATAAGACAGCCGACGGCTGGGGAATGGAGAGCGGTACACTTCCCTCCGGCGTACAAAAGAGTTTGTCCATCGACGACGCAGAAGCTTCCTTCTTGTTCATCACTGCCACACCTTGAACACCTACCGGGATGTCACCATTCTTCGTGATAAAGCCAAACAAATTGTCTTTGATTACCCTTCTCAGAACTGGACATTGACTGGACGGCAGTCTTTTCACTGATAATATGTTGGAAGTGGGAATGGTGGCAAATAATCCAGACCGCCAAGGCAAACCGGGATGTGGATGCAGCTGGTTGGTGTGTCTTTTGGAAGGCGGAGCCAATGCCGAACAAACTAACGGATTGTACGTTCTATAGCTATAAGTGTGTTGCGGTGGACTCGGTTCAGAACTGGCGAGTGACTCGCCTTTGGAACCAAGTGCTTCCACGGCAAGTACACAAGCTGATATAGCTTCAGAGGTCCTTTGGTAATTTCGTCCAGTATGTCATAAAGTCTCAGTCGGTGATTAGTAAAGTCTTCCCAGTTGAACTGAACACCTATATTGGCCACCATTTCAGAGGCACTCAGTGATAGATTTCCCAACAGTTGCTGTTGTGCTGTGTTTTCGGTGGTCACAGATGATCTTAACTTTCGTCTTCCAAGTTTTAGTGTTCAGTTTGGCTAGCTCCAAAGCATTGGCTGCGGCCGAAAGTCTATCCGAACGACACGTCTGATTTTCCGTCAGGAGTACGGTGGATGCGTTTTGATAAGAATCAACAATGTAATGCGTGGAGGATGGATCATAAGCGAAAGCTTAGACCTATCGAATGATCGGGTCTCGATAAGTATTGCCGAACGCTTTGAGTTGTCACTATAAAAACTGCTCTACTATTTGAGGATAGTGAACAGGACTTTTATGGCAGAGCGTGAAGTGGTGAGTTAACTTTTAGGCATCCATCACGGTATAAAAATACGAGTTCAATAGCGGGCAATTGTAAGCGCATGTTCTAACGATTAGTCAGTATCTTGTGAAAACAACTTACCAACGCTGAATATACGGCGACGGGTCTCAGAAAGCTAGGAGAGAATGGGTTATCCACCTTATAGACAAGCATGATGCGAGTGCTGCACAGAGGGATTCGACGAACCACATTCAGCAGGGAGGCGTTGAAATATCCGGTCCGGTCCTCAACATTCACGCGTTTCATCTGTTTTAGCAAAAGCTTTTTCAAACATGGAGCGGTGTTTTTCATTGGAGATACTTCTTCAGTGATTGAATCGTTCAGGAATTAGTCCAGCGAGAGAATCGAGTGGCTGACAGTTATCGATATCCTTTGGCAGCAGCGCACACCAGTCTCTTCGATGACACGTCACGCACTCTGCATACATTGTTTTACATTGGTCTCTTCTAGTTCCTGGTCCTCCCGTCCTTCAAACCCGCACCTCAATTTCCCGGCCTTCGACTTGTGCCGCACTACACACTAGGGATGATGTACACTATACAACACCATTGTACGATCTTCCACGACGTAGCAATAAACCAACGATTTCAAATAATCAAAACAGGTTTCGTACATAACGTCACGGTACTAATGAACAAACTATCAAAGTGAATAGATGGGCCACCTCAACAGTTTCGATCGACAGATCGTTCCCGGGAAATGGATTGCAATTTGGTGCCGACCAGGCTAAAGATGAATTGTCATCATATAATATGACGTTCATACCAAAAAGAGTTCTTTCGAGAGGTCAAGTGGTTCTAAACCAACGGTAACGAGCCGACCTTCAAAAATGCGATGTACGCAACATTCAAGCAAAGTACAATAACCGGCAAGTGGTTATTCGTACAACTGTCCAAATGACGCGTTATAATAAAAACCTCTGGATCAATGTCCAATTAAAGCTCAGAAACAGGAGGAGTAGAAGATACGAGGACAGAGACTTGTGAGGGATAGGAATGGATTAGATTTTCACTTGACTGAACTTCAAAATTTGATACAACTACTGTTACTTAATTACTTCTTGCAAACCCTACTTTGGTTTCCTTCTTTCCGTTCTTTTCGTAGCAGTCCATACTTCTGTATCCTTCTTGGAGTAGAGGACATGTGATCGCACATATTTATTGATTATCATTTTATCTAAAGTTTTTCTCATAAGGTGTTCATTTTATGCTGTCACTTTCGACCTGCCCCATCCACGTGACGTTTGTGCTCACTGGTTCCTTTAGAGAAACCAGTAGTACAGCATCTCACATACTCCTGTCAAAAGATTCTTTGGTGAACTTTTGCAAAAATTCAGATGTCAACATTTCAGCAGGGTAAACAGTGTCTCAGCTGGGTATAACTTTCTTTGAAAATGGATTCAAAATGATCCAGTTTTGGTGGATTACCAAATCAGAGGTGAGGGTATTCCAACTCTCGGTGGATTACCTTAACGTTATAATGAGGTACCTCCAAAAGTCTACATGGAGCGGATCGTGGACAACACGGGCGACCGGAAGAGCAATTGCTCAACGGACGAGACATGACAGACAAAATTAGATGGACGATCAGATCGGAGGCGCGATTACTTCAACACTCGGTGGAATATCTCGACACGGTCGCGAAGTACGGTCAAAGCGCACAGCGGATAGAGTGCGGACAATCTAGGCGACAGAATGACCAATCGCCCAGTGACGAATGGCAGGCGAAAACCCCGCGACAGAAGGCTTCGGTCACACACACACAAACCGGGCAGAAGTACACACGACGTGTGAGTAGAAACCGAGTGTGAGTTGTGGGTCGGAATTCCGATTCGTAAGTGCGAGCGCGCGAGTGGCGTGAGAACTTACGATTTAGGCAATATTATGCTTTATTGATGGCATTTTCGCTACATAATGATGGTTGGCTGTAAACCAGCAAGCGTTTTACATAGTTTCTGGAGAAAGCAAAAAAGATCTAATTTATTGACATCACGGACTTATCAGCATACAGTTAGTTGTGTATGCGTATATTAGATGTAACTACAACGAGCCCTTCCGCATACAGAAATACGTGAAACTTGTCAACCACGCTTCGAATGCTCTGTTCTCTTTGTCTGCGTTTACACACTGCAATTATCCAGGCACGGATGCTGTTTGCTTCAATCTGACCTGTGCCACCGGTGTGAACTTGCAGTGTGTTTTTATATTCCCGGGCTTCCAGTTTTGTTAGTAGCAGTGAGTTCGACTCAGTCATGTATTCCACCTTTTTAAATAATTTCTGGTACACTTCCGATGCACATTATGTTGGGCACTGTTGTCCGCAACTTCGTTTCTAGGTCCACGTAAGCAGACCACGATGGACACAAAGCACTATATTGACCAGGTGTTTGGGAGTAGAATTCACAATGAGAATCTGTTCGCTTGATGGTAGCATTTTTTGTTTCTATTCTGGACCGTCGTTCAATCAGAGAACCAAGACTTTTTATGGACAGCATTAAAATAAACACAAACCAGAAATATAAAATTCAAATTATCATTTTGATTATGTGGCCTAAAACGTGTTCTTTTCGAAATGGTACTCAACTACACTTTCGATTTATAAAACATTAAGGCCGGAATGGAATGCAACACGGTCATGAAAAAATAGTGTTTCCTATCTCTTGCCTGTTTCATTGTTGATTCCTGCCTCTCAGTCGAACGTATGTGGATACGTCTATCAGCAACTTACACCGAATACACCGGTCAGCTTTATGATATGTTTCAAAAGCAAAGGTCCAGAAGCTTACAACGTTCAGCCACTGGCTACCACATCTCAACCTACTTACACTGGACCAATCACACCGCGCCGGCAATATTTCCGATCAGGTGTGCACATAGCAGAGCGCACAGCTATGGGAAGCGAATGGGCTTTGTCAAGCGGATCACGTGAACAGCGATTGCTCCGACGAACTCGGCCCGATTTACGGCCAATTCGGCGGTTCAGGTAAGAGACCATAAGGATAGATAATACGAAATAAAAGGTGTCAATACCACGAAGAATGTCAGATAACATTTGTTTCCCTTTTTCTAATTAGTTTAAAGCTGAATTCAAAGGTCTACCGATCGAACATGTGAGTTGTGAAGAGTAGCGGATATGTGGATAAAAATGACAGATGGAAACGTGTACATACAGTGAGGGTTCAACAGTAGACTTAAGAAAGACATGTGAAGTAGACGATTACAGTGTTAGACTTATGTACAACAGCATACCTGATGAAATATTGTGTTCTTACCTGAGCTTCCGATAGGAACTAGAGGGCAAAACTCGAACTAAAACTGTATTGATGACAAGCGTGATCATCCACTCGATTAACAACCTCTGTGCCTGCAGATTGGCAATTAAGTTAATGAAGTAATCTTGTACTGGAACAAAACAATGAAGTTTACAGTGCATGACCGAACGAATAACGTAGAAAGCGGTCATAATGAAGCCATGCTTTTAGGAGACACGTAGAGTTGGCTAGCTATCAACCAGTTGGAGGACTAACTGTTTTGAATGATAATGTCACTAACACTGTGTCACAAGATTTATTTTATGATAGTTTCTACTGCATCCTTACAAGTGTTATCAGTGTACTATCAACTCAGTATGAAGAGAGCCAAACCAGGAAACGAAGTCAGAATAGAATTGTACTTTTCTTTATTGGTGCACTACCCTTACCCCTATTGTACCAATCCAAGGGTGACAAACATTTTTTTCCAGTCACAAGACATACCGATGATTGTACGCATTGGTCGTTGTGCGAATGACTTTGGAAACGGTAGAAATGCCGAGCTGGTGGTACATTGGCTCCCACAAGAAATGTAATCGATGTAGGAGACAATTGCTTGTTATGGTTATTGTGTAGCCCAATCACCTTGGTCTGTGTATGCAAAATACTGTGTAGATAAATCCATTTGATTGTCATCACCAAATATCTATTTCACAATCTCACCATGATGGTATTCAACGCTGGTGTCTGAAGACAGAGAGCAATGGCAGAATTTTCTTATGTGGTTAAGATCCTAATCACTAAGTCGCCATATTTCACATGCGTAAAGTAACTCCCCTGCTGCGATCACCCCATACATTGGCTTCTAAAGTTTCAGAGAGTACCTATCGATCGTCAATTTAGGCTTAGATTTGTGAAAACATTGAAGATACTGGCCTTTATCTCATATTCTACACATATTCTGTTGATATTACCGTTCTATCAAAAAATCACCTTCTGTTTAGAGTAACTGAAATGGTTTACTTGGGATTGAAAGCATTTGTTTTAAGCCATTCTTCTGATAATGAGCAAGCAATATATCTTAAATGATGCTTATATACAGGATGAAAGCAATGGAAAATTTATATGATCAGGCTTTGATTCACTGTCAGAATGAACAGACCGCGTCTTATAACAAGTTTATATACGCTGTGTCCACGACTGCTGAGTTCAGATTTTCTAAATGTCATTTGTGTTCCACGTTGTTCACTTCCTTATGACGAAACTAAACTCAGTGAGCAATGATCAGAAGACAAACTTTACAATCAGTTTATAACAGGGTATAACTGAAAGGCAATAGGCACAGTAGTTATAATAAAGGAACGAAATCAAATGACAGAACATGTTGCAGTCAATGTGAGCAGAGGAAAGAAAGTTACCGGCTGTTCATCTGATGGAATGTATCATCTCACTATGAACGAGCACAGCCCAAGACGACAGTCGGAATCCGGTTGATTATCTAATTGTACTGTTTAACGATGAAGCAAGCAGCCGCTAGTTTTTATCTAGGGTTGTAGTTTATGCTTTTACTGATAATCAGTAGTAGTAGTGGTGAGTTTTGACCGATATTAGTTAAACATCACTCATGAGCGACTGCAGCTTTTGTAGTCCCATGAACTTTCTGTCCAGTTCTTTCTAACAGGAAACACCAGACTATTATAAAACTCCTCAGTAGTGTGTATCCATGGTACGATCAAGATTCAAACCCCGGTCATCATGATCAACGTCGCCGTTATCACCTTTGGGTCGTAAACATGAGAAAGTTAGCCGGGGCTTCCGCCGGTCCTGATTGTATCCCACTTAGCACCACGGTAATAAGTATGTGTAAACAGATTGGGTTGGATGAGCGCATCGATAAGACTTCAACCAGTGACACAGTGTCGACAACGTGATTAAACTGGCAGGTTAGTGCAGTGGCCGCTCCGGATGACATGCTAGCGTAGCATCGTATTTAGTGATAACGAACATCAGCGTAAAACAAGTTGTTTAACTGTGTCACACTATAAAACGAGCTATGAGCGGAGCCAAGCCGACCAACAGAAAAGCCGAGGTGTTGACAGCAATTGTAATCCTTCACTTCACTGATGCATCTTGTCTACAAAATAACCAACAGAAACTCAACAAAACTTAGATTTGCTTGGTGCCACAATTTCTGCTTTTGGTTTCGTTTCGGAAGGCAGAGTCTTTTCAGCTGTACCTACATGTACAAAAAAAAGAAAGGGAAGTGAAAACAAGACGAAAAGCGGTGACACTGTAGCACCCCCATGGTTGAGGACGTTTTGAAACGGCGGTGTAGATGGTCACAAATTTCCCAACCGGGAAGACAGTACCTACCAACCGTTTGCAGCTGGAAGATAATTACTTTCATAACCCGTGACCACGCCATTGCTAGCCACCTTTTAGTTTATCCTAAACATCAGGAATCATTCCGGAAGGTGTGTGGTACAATATGCACTCTGTTCGACCAGTTGTCATGAGGAAACCCCGTTGGCCACTGTGGGATTAATCTCACACTTGGCACTACCGAATTATCATATGTAAACGTTCGGCTACATTCGCTTCTAAGTAACTGTCAGATTGCCTGTCTGTTGTTTTGTATGGCGACGCGGCTTTTTTGCATTCTTATATCAATTTTCTTATGTCATCCCCTCATCGTAATAAACTGTAGGTATGGGAAAATTCCCCTCTTCATGTTTACTGTACTCTAGGTCTCATGGTTGACTACAGAGTAAATAAGAAGACCGTTATAACAATACCCAGCCGTTCGCGAGAAGAACATCCAAATAGCTTACAAACTGAAATGTACACCACTTGCACAGTCAGACTTTGGAGGCTGTTAACAAAAACCTCAGATGTTCCATGGAAAGTGCTGGTCATCTGACATTTTCTAACGGAATTACTGACTGGTTTGCTCACCTATATCAGGAATTAAGTATTCCACGTGGTCAGGACATAATTATTATCCAACATTTGTGTATAACCTCAGGTTCCTTTCAAGAATTAAAAGAACTCGTTAACTTCCGAAGTGACAATATCTTCCCAACTTTGTTACATATAACGGCAGACAATTCGAAGATCATTCATGAAGACAGGTATACACTTTTTAGTTTCACTGGGTAGAACATGGATAGAGCTGGCCAGCCACCTGTGGCACCCGCCCATTGTCCAATGTTATCGTGTGGACCATCTTCATCCTACACTATTATCATACTCGTTCATTTCACTCGAAAGAGGTTCACGAAGTGTTCATCTTTGCTCACCGATATCTTCAAACCCATTGGACTTTGCATTTCAATTCCAGCTAGCTTTGCTGAGGTCTGTCAGTGTGTTCCTCGGGCAAACGGTCCCTGAAGACAACTGAACACAGACCACATATTCCACCAAAGAGGGCACGTTTAAAGCGCACGTTCCTGGTTGCATTCTATGTTGTTGTATCTTTTCATTTATTGTAAGCAACGACCTGGTGATTTGTTTACAACTTGATGTGCATAAGCTTTTAGACTTAAACATATTAAAAAAAATTTTTCTGCCACCCAAAGCGGGATGTATGCCTTTGTTTCAAAACACTGCTAAGTGTGATCTAGAATCGTAATCAATGACGTTGGTGTCATACATTCCTGTGGTCTACAAACTAATTGATTTGTCCAGCAACTGTGTTGCAATGCTCTGATTCTCTTTTATGTCTTCTGTCCTACTTTTATGGTGCTCGTTATTCCCAACAATGTGTTAGCCCGAACGCCACTCACACTTTATTGTATCAGTCGCATTCAGCGAAACTTTCCCAGCAGTTTCTTTCCCAAAACGGTTACTGCAGTCCGAATCTGAATCAGCACAAACCAAAACCAGTGATAGGTTGCTACAGACTAAGGTGTTTGGTCAAGTGAAAATTATAAACTCTTGTGTTTCCTCTCTTCGTTAATACAGGTGTTACAATTGTGGTCAATACGCTTCACATAAAGCCGCGTTTTGCCCATTGGAACCTATGCGCGGATGCTGCTATCTATGTCGGAGCCCATCACACTTGCTAGCCGATTGCCCATTAAAGTCAGAATACTTTTCATTACAGTATCATCCTCGTACTGCTCCCTAAACTTCAGCTATTCGGCTTTACAATCTAAACCAATGAAGCAACCATCGACCTCTAAACGATCTAGTGGGTAGTGGAACACAGAAGCTTAATTACCCTACGTTCTCTTCTCGGTGTGTTTTACTGTGATTCTCAACCACTGATCTTTATCCTCGCATTTTTGTGGTATTCACCTTACCGAAGTCTGCACATGGTGTGACATTTTCTGAAATCGGTTAACCCATTAGACATACACGCACACACAGGGTGCCACCTGGAACCCGACTTAAGTACGCACAATCAGTTAGTATTTTGTTTCTTTTATTTTTTAGGTATTTTTTCAAAAGTTTTATGTGATTTTCCTATGCTACTTCAAAGAAGCACAACTACTGTTCTTTCTTGAGATCATTTGTTTTTATGATTGTTCTGTGTTTTCTTATACTCTCGTTTACGCGCAAACGATAAACCCTTGGTGGACTGGGCCTAGGAAAGATTGGCCGGTTATTTACCTTGCCAAATTTTGCTTGTTGTAAATGATATTAGAAATGATTTTTGGGTTCCTTACTCAGATAGTTATTACTGTTAAGGGGCAATTGCTGGATTCAACTGTTCCGTAATTTTTCTACCGAATTTTTGTGTAATTTTGCTTAACTACTTATGAGTAACAAGTGACTGGCTTTCGTATGTTCGAGTCAATTTTTTAGATGACCGGCAGGTATCGGTCATCGTTATTATGCTGTGTTTGGTCATTTTCACAACCGAACTAACAGATTCTATTACCAGAATTCACCTCGAAATCCCCACTATTATGTGTAAATGTGTCTGGAAACACAGTCCTCTTAGAGCTGGTCTCCTTTATATTCCTATAATTACCGATAGATTACTTTTACTATTATTGTTATTATTATTATTATTATTGTTGTTGTTGTTCCTGCTATTCCTTGCTTTGTGTGTCTGAGTACTGAGCAACTCACTGATATTCGTGTATATTTTTATTCTCTTCTTGAGCTATTTTAACGAGAAGAAATGACACTGATACACTTCATCCTATAGTTAAATGTACAACACATCCCATCACATCTCACTTATTTGTACAAATTAAGAATGAACATTTGTATGTATATGTGCTTACAAAATATTCACATTTTAATTAAAAAGATTTCAGATCCGTTTACTATATAAAATCGCTGTAACGATCCATGTAGACCGAAAACAGATTCTCAAATTGAAAACAAGATTGGATCCAAGTATTTCTACTAAACTACGGAAAAAATGCAACAATTACAGTAGGCAGACCTCAATCATTCACAACGATAGTCTCGTGCAACAAAATCAATGAGTTCCGAATGGAACCTGTAAGGTCAAAGGTGAACCGTCACGCGATTGGGTCAGGTCAAGAATGACCACTCGTGCCGCAGATGATTGATGACAAAGTAGTACAATAAAACAAAAACAGGGTGGGCAGTGTGTAGGGATCAGGTGTCAGGCTGGTGAGAAGAATAGGAAATGCGAATAGGGGGAACGAATGTCCTCCGTTCATGGACCAACAAATTTGCAGCGTTGTTTCTCACAGTTACATCTACGCTTCAATCTTGAATAGATTACGGTACTCTAACGATAGAAAGGGACTCCATTTTCTTTTGCTAACTTCTATACTTCTTCTTTGCTTGTTAAGGGTCAAGGAGCACGTGTGGTTTTGGGATACCATTTACAGCTTCTTGGTCAGAATCTGTCGGACTCAACTTCGAGGCATAACTACGTCTGTTTCCGTACACTTTTCTAACCGACAGAACTCGGAGACCTTCAACTGAGTCCACGTGCGGATTCGTCCTTGGATTAAGGTTTCGTTAGGCAATCTACGTTTTTGTCGCTTCAACTTTTTCTACCGCACAACTCTCCAGCCGGAATATCTAGTGAGCATTAGGCCTGAAGATTACAAGAGAGGATTCGAATAGAGTGGATTGTGTACCTTCATTCTCTTTCTATGATGAGTTCATGAGGGAATTTAGAGCCTTCTAGATCTTCACTGACCCGCCTTCGAATGCATGTCGTCATTGGATTATTAGATATCCTTCACACCAGGCCATTAGGTTTAACATGCTTGATGCTTTGACTGCCAGATACTACCACCTCCCATTCGTCTGTGCACCACATGTGTCTTATTGTTCGTCGTAACTGTTGTGCTTTGTGATAGGTAGTCGATAGTAAAACTCTTGAATTTTCAGGTAATCAGACAATTACGATCACCTATTTTAAAATGATTACCACATAGCTACCGTTAGGGCAACTATTTAAGTCGCCCTTCGATCGATCCACAGCCGCGTGGATGTTTCACCCAGATAGTTTCCCACGTATAACACATAGTATGGTACTGTGGAACTCAGCTGAAGCAAAATGCATTCATTCAGGCCCATTTATTGTGGCACCGGTACAGTATTCCGGTGCAGTATTTATGAATAGGAGTGCCCTAGTTTGCAAATGCTTACGTACCAGGGGTTTTGCCTGTGGTGCTTTTATCAGAAACGAGAATCCAAGTAACCCGTTTTTCAACAATTAGTCACCCGACGGCCCATAGTTCCAACATGTCCTCAGTGAAATGAAAGCATTGGTACTATGCCACTATTATAAACATTTACACTTGCAGTCCGTACATTTCTAGACAGGTCGGTTTTTGAACAGTCACAGTTCTTGTAGGAAGCATATCACACTTATAACCCAGTCCGTTGAATCAGCAGTTAAGAATAGGTGATAAGTATGATATGACAAAATGTTTTTTACCTAACAGTTGTTATTCTTCCGTATTCGTACCCCATCCAAACAACAGCGAATGAGAAAGCCACGGCAAAGAAAACAACATACCGTATATTTTCAAATCAGTTGGAAAAGAGAAAGGCAATTGATTCTTGTCTACCCTGGAACTAACACCCCTAATCAGTACATAAACAAAACGGGCAAACAAAAAAAGCAGAAAACCTATCGAAACAAAAATCGAACCGCTTTTCAGAAGAGCAGTCTCATCCGTTTCAAACAAACAGTGGTCCAATCAACACTAACCAAACAGTCAGCTGGGTAAGATGTTGTTTAGAAAAGAATACAATCTAGTGGGCGCAGAGGTTCGTACATTCGAGTAGGACAACGCCACGTTTCGATCGATACTTCTTGTAACAAGCGCATAAGTAAAACGGATATATAAACATGCGTGCGGGAAAATACAGGTTTGTCGCCAGTATCCTTAGGACAGTTATATTTTCTTGAGTTGCCGCATGTCATCCTAGGTCTTAATTACCTAACTCTAATGGGTATGATGCGAGTGTTTTATGCTGATCCAAACTAACAGCCTTCGTATCCTAGCTATATCAGTTTTCGTCCCAAAGTAGTTGTGGGGTGTGGAAATAGTGCAATTTAACAAACAGTTCCTGAATTTGTTGTCTATGACAATCTCAGTGACAAAGTAGGTTGCCTTCACCATGACATTAATTAATTGTTGGAATAATGCACACATAATGACACGGAATAGAGTCGACTCAATAACGAGACTACAAAACCGAGAAATATCATACGTCGCTTAATGTTTTGGCAACACGGCTATGTATCATTGCGTCGCTGCCTACAAGTGGTGGAACAAACCTAGAAATATATCAGTTCCCATGAAAAAAATGTTAGTTTTCAGCCTTTTCGTTATTTGTAAATCTATGCCGGCCGCGAATATACCATTTTACCATATCTCATTTGGTGGGGACTTTATCGTGATAACACAGTCCGTTAGGGAAAAATTATATTTTTACTTTGTCCGTTCGCGCTCTGCAATGCATGCTTTTTCCCACCCCACCGCTACCTCCCACTCGTTAAAACGTTTAGACACGTATGCCAGTAACCAGGTGTTAGCGTTTGTGGGCTGTGATGGTCAAAACACTGATACAGTGGAGCTGAGCGATTTGACCAGAAATGTAAGTGCACGCCCGTGCCAGCCAGCCAGGCTGTGGTGCGTTGTGTTCATACCCTCACCGGACCTGGTTAGGAGGCCTGCCCGTTGGGTAAGCCCTTTGGGTTGGCCTTTCTGTTGGGATATCCGTGACACAACTTTGCGATGGTCGATACCTTAATATAAAAACAGCTCACGGATGCCTGGACTTGACAACCCTATTGCCGTCCGACCGGATTTTCTTCGACCAGGAATAAGTCAAAGTTTCACTTAGGATAAACACTAG
>JTDE01022278.1:36764-58727 GCA_014338405.1 Paragonimus skrjabini miyazakii
TTCTAGACTTGTTATGCGAACTACCAGGACGAATTTTCCGTCTGGCTTCCAACAAATCCAGAGATTTCTCTGAGTTCCAATGTTTTTTTAACCCATTTACCCCTGTGACGCATGCTACTGTACCTGCCTTCTTAATGGACTGTAAGATTCAAGTCCACCGGCTATTAGGATCTTCGAAGTGAAATACTAAGGCTGCTTTGGTAATTATGCTTTGGCGATGGTAAGGCCAGTTTCTCAACAAACAGTCGTTGCTGTCGATGGGGTCGTTGTCCAGCAAAAGTAAGAACAAACCGACAACGTACCAACGCGTGTACTCCAATAAGAATGTCACTGTTGAGGTGAACGGCGGCCCGAGCCACAGTACCTTTTGGTCAGGCTCATGGCTGTTATGATGATGATGATGGGGCCAGGCCACCCATAGCTAACACCTATTTAGTCTATCTGGGACCAGAAGTGATTTGGAGAAAGCGGCGCCAATTATAACGATAACGCGCAGGATATCTAAAAATAGTGCTAGCTAACAATAATCTATAGTCAGTGCACAGTTGTAACAGCCAACCACCATTATCCGACCGATGTGAGGCTATACCAAACCTGCCACCTACACGAGACTCGTCATGAAGGCGGCCGATTTGGACGTCCATATCTCCGGCCAGAATGATCATATCAGAATCGTGTGTCGACCGATGAAGAGTGGACAGATTCAAATAAGCAGCGTCCTGAAAACCGACGTGACTACCGTCTGTTGGGGGATAAACAGACACAATGGCGTAAAGTGCGAGGTGGCCAGATGAAGATCTGATGTAGAGAAATAGTCGTTCATCAAGGGGCTAGCTGCTGTAGTTTGTGTCTGTCTCCAGGGCCCTGATCCTGGTTACTTATACAGTGGACGGCTGGAGATTTAGCTGCAATGGCGACCGATTAATTTCAGTGAGGTGAACGTTATCGACCTTTGACCGAACTGTTCGTGAAATAAGTTCACTTTATGACGCGGATCAGTGGAAGCCATCTTGCTGATGACGCCTTACTTACACTTTCAGCTCGGTTGTTATCCTTTGAGGCTGAGGGTTCGATTATAGACATAGTTGCACTTTATTAGTTAGGTCCCGTTTCCTTTCGTCTTTTTCTTGTGTTTATTCGGGGCCATCTTTTTCTTTTGTGGTTGTATCTAAGCTAAACGCCAGCGAGCACCACCGATATATTTCTATCTTTGATGACTGGTGATGTACAATCATTAGTGGTTCAGCGATGTCGCAGTTTTGACTGACACCTATGGAGAATCTGTGCAAGCCACCTTGAGTCACGCATGGCCTTTCACGTAGACGTTCATAGCTATCCCGCGGAGGCATCTGTCATTACCTTGCATCGGAACTTAGTGTTTATCATACCTAGGAAAATTGTTTCCCAACGTGATATCGGCAAGCCATTAGCTGCTTGACGTTGTTTATCATCAGTCGTCACAGATTTCAATCCAACAGCACACACAGTTGGCCGCGTCTCTCGCACTCCCAAAGATTTTCCAACCGGCCCCTTTCGAAACGAAGCGTTCTACTCGAGTTTCGCTCTTGTCAGTGCTCATCAATAATGCACATCTCTGGCACGGCCGGATTTAGAACTCCGGTAGCGCTTTCATGGGGCAACCGCATTGACCACTTTGATCGCCGCTGACTTCACAGTAAGCAGCTTTCTCAACGGCGTCCATAATGTTGACTGCTTCCAGCATTCGGCCAATGCACTTGTCAATCAAGTTAATGATAACTGGGGTTTTCCTGATAGGAGCTTGAATGTAGTTATTCCTGGAGGGATAAATGTTCTTCTATTTACAGCGTCTAGGTGAAAACAGGTGTTTCGTTTCCGGTAGTTCGATGAAAACCGTCGTCCAGTAAATAACTTCTGATCAACACTATAGAATGCTTCATTTTGACTATGCACTCAATACGTAGGGGGTACACACGGACTGACTACTTGAGAGAGATTTCCGAAAGGTGGAGGTGATCAAGTTAGCCTTTTCAATCCTCGAAAGACACAATGAAAACGTGTGTAGGTTACGCGAGATTTCGCTCCACTAATACTGCATATTGGTTAAAGGAAGGACTGTGCCTATCAGATTAATTTCTCCGTCTCAAGGGATGCTCATCAAGAATCGGGCTCCGGCCCCTACACAGAGGTTACCGATTCGCATCTAGCTTCTTTTGTCCCTCGCTGATGAGTCCGAACGAAGACGAAACTAGACCCGGTGGAAACGTTTCTTTCGGAGTAGGGATCGAAAAACCACTTGGTGTTATCTACAGTTCAGGTTAACTAGGCGCTTTCTCTAGGCCATAACAATCTGAGAACATAGGACACGCAACCTAATGAGTCACACAACAGCAAACAGTAATAGGATGTTTGAGAATTATTTGTGTGTGAACGGGACGACAAATGTGTCTGCGCAGCTGAGTGTGAGATGTAAATTCGCGTTTGATAATCGAAACACTCTCAAAGAGTCTTGGTTTCTTCTGGCAAATGTTGTTTTATCCAACATTCCTAATTCAGGATAAAAAAATGATTCTAGTCCGTTGTACAGAGAAAACCCTGGCATAAAAGATGAAAACACAATGAACATCATTTCTTACCGATTGGGTATTTCCTTTAGGTGCCAAGCTTAGCAACGGCGCCAGTTCTGCCAACGTTTTTCTCCTCTGATAAGGTACGCGATGCGACGCAGTTTCCACGATGTCTTCAACGTGGTTAACCAGCTTCCCGTTTGCGAGACACGCGTCTGAATAGCTGGTCTCTACCGGCTGAGTATGTGTCGACTCCTTATCTGAAGATACGGACAAAAAATGCGTTGTTAAGCCTGACTTGGAAATATCAATCTACAGAGCAGTTGATCAAGGATAATGGATTCTTTTTTTTATTCAGCAAGTGTAACTATTTAACTGGTTACAAGGGAGGAAACATGCGCTATACATCTTGAGTTCTGAATGGGATCGATAGCTGAGATCAAACTGGTTTCACAAACAACCATAACGGTAGGAAGCGACACATGGAAACATAAGCTCGTACCAGAATCACCAGATTGAATTGAATATCCAAAATGTTATTTCAACTACAATAAACTAATTATAAGATCGGCGTGAACTCAGATTTCTTTTGAAAAGCACAGAGTGCGCTGAAGATTCGACTACAAAATACGCAGAGGTAGTTTAACAGGTACCTTTGCTCCATGAACGACAGGAACGCTCTAATAACAAAAACAACCTTTGTAGTTGTGCGAATCAGATGAGTAGAATCTGTCAAACATTGAGGACAGTCATTCTGATCCACGAGCTTTGTTGTCCTAGACATGTATTACGCATTTCGAATCAGCACTGCCACGTTAGTTTGAGGATTATTCTGTGGTTGATAAACAAGAACGAATTTGCTTGTAAGTACCATGAGATCTGTCCTTCCGCCAATTATAAGTCAACTCGGGATAAAGCCTGCGAGGAACTATCTATCAGACCTAGCACTCAATAGCGTACGCCAAAGCCGCCCGATTTTATCAATTCTGTTCAAGTCTACCACACGTAAATTAACACTCAGAGAATAAGTGAGTAGACGTCTTATGTTATAAATCTCCGAAAAGAAACGCTAGATCGATCAGTGAATAGAAGCGTGCTTGTCAGAGTTCAAACTTTCCGCTCGAACATAACAGGAAACGGAGAGCCTTGGTTCCGAGAACAACGCAATTATTGCTCCCAACTCAAATAAGAAGAGGAGTGCAAGAAGCAATTTTGTGCACGGTGAACTACAAATATTCACCAATCAGAAGATTACAGGAGAGTTATTAAAAATAGTACTTGAGGTCACTAAGCCACCAATGCACTTCTCTAAAGCCTGAGGGGTGTGTTATAAGGCAGTTACGAGAGTGGTGTTACTCTCTGGCTACGAAACGTAAACAATTAAAGTGAAGAGTATTAACCAGCTTTAGATATACGCCATCTGCGATCGGGTGGTATCAACCGGTGAGCAATGGTAAAATTAGGAAGCATATATCCCATGCTGAAGATCAATCGAATAAATTCGCTCGCCCATTAGGAATTCATAAACTTGGATAGTGGAGTTACTTAATAAGCACCCTGACATTTGTCACATCGTTACTTCTGATGTTATAGCAATTTTCTGACAGACACTGACATTGTTGTAAGAAGGGAATGAACAATAATGTGATGTAGAAAGGAAGGTAATTTTCATGTATTGAACGTCTCATTCATTTTTATTTAAATTCAAACTTTATTTATTCGTATGGTTGTATGATAGATGGATACTAGCACCAATTACAGATGTATTGCTATCAACTGTAGTGACTTTCTGTAGCACAGTGGAAAGCCGTTCCGAAATTCGCTGAGCTCTGGCCACGTCAAGAACGTTGAAAATGACAAATTTTCATTGGTTAATCGTATGTCGTATCGAGGCCCTCGTCCATCTGTGATTTTCACCTACCTCACTCTAGCAGGTGAATGTGATTAATTGGAAACCCCAAGTTAATCAAGTTAACATAATTATGATATCTACAGAACGTTCGAGTGCGTTTCCTAAAACTAGGAAGAACAGCTTCAAATACTCTATCCTAGTTAAAGAGATCAGTATCTTGCTCGTACCACTACGTAATTTCGTCAGCAATAAATTCTTTGGATGATTGTTTGGATAGACATGTCTATTCCATTTGGGTACTACACCACACTTCTACCCATAGTCTTGTATATGGAAATTCGGCAAAAGCTGGTAGTCAGCTCAATTGCTCGTTAAATAACTCCGTCTAGTGACATTGACAGTGTTACTAACAGTGTATGAAAGGTGCGAGTTTTTTCTTACCATTTTAACTAACAGGTTTTCAGCGTTCTATCACCAGATGGTTACGGTTCTGTGACGTGAGACACTGCACAAAATGGTGCTTCCAATAGGATAGGAAGGAGTACACCAATAGTCAAACACACTGACGTTCTCCATCTCGGTCTCTTCTGTTATCCACTACTTTCGTGATCATTCCGCACGTGTTTGAAACAGTTTTCGTTTCAGTAGTTGCTGACTCTTTGCAATTCTGAGGATCTCCTGGAATCTAGCTTACAATACCCATGCGAATGAGCGCATATCCTTCAATGTCAACGTTTGTGTATTCCCTTCATGGTTCTCAAGTTGCTATGTTTTGTGAAC
Organism: Paragonimus skrjabini miyazakii; assembly: GCA_014338405.1. Taxonomy (NCBI): domain Eukaryota; kingdom Metazoa; phylum Platyhelminthes; class Trematoda; order Plagiorchiida; family Troglotrematidae; genus Paragonimus; species Paragonimus skrjabini miyazakii. The sequence continues at coordinate 41,943 of JTDE01022278.1, forward strand.
AGCATCACAGTAAAAATCTTTAAGTAGTCAGATGAGTTTAACCTGTGTCCACCCGTAATGAACAGTGGAACACGTTTGGTTGAAATAGCCTGTAAACTTCTGTGTTCTCTTATTAAATTACAATTAGTATGGACATTCAGTTCTTACAAGGTAAACATCACCCCCGATCGATCGCAGCTTTCGTATTCTTATAAATTTTCCAACCAGCCCTTTTCGAGCAGAGGCATGATGCTTGACTTTCCCTCCTCCAGCCACTTTTTCACAAGGGAAGTTTGTTGGTCACTGTACCACTGACCTCAAATTAGATAAAACCAAACTGTCATATACAAACGCTTAGCTACATTCGGCTGTGAGTCATGCTCATGTGGCTGAACGTTTGCATATGATAATTTGGTCATACTTAATGTGGCACAGTGGTTGACACGGTTACTTCATAAAAGCGTGGCTGAAGTTCAAGTCTCGGCCGTAGGAAGTATGTGTCCTACTATTCAAGTATCAATAGCCAGAGTTAACCATGTTTTTTTTCCATTGCACGTTAAACAGCACCTTCCAATAGGTGTGGACGCCATCTAACCAGACTAACCTGAATTGGTCAGAACCAAACGGCTTTCATACGATTTTTCGAGCTTAACGTTTTTGTGAATCCGTTTTTCGGGATCGATCCTCGACAGTGGATAACGCAGATCATACTGGGTCGTATTTACACCAGCGTCCACCGCTTGCACATTGGTGCCAACCGAGTCTGAATGTGCTCCCGGTCTCGATGTATCGTCGTTGTTCTCACTGCGACCAGCTTGCTTGAGTAGCGAACTAATCACTTGCTCTAACCGTTTCAATTGTGTCGGTGGAAGTGTAGCCAACAACGAATGAAGCGTCGTGTGACCCGATTTGGAGGAGACCCATTTGTTCGCAGGTGCGTCGACAGAACGCCCTGGGGTGTTGTTGTTCCGTGTTTGTAATTCATGGTCACCTGGACTGTTCGGTACAACCTTAGTGGGAGGTTGGTATCGACCAGAATCATAGGCTATTTGTGAACAATCACTCTCTTTAATGGTCGACAGTCGGTGCCATCCAGATACTGGATCAGGTTTTACAGTGTCGTGAACCAGTGAAATTGGGGAGCAGGGAAGCTCCCTCGGAATGCCATCTTCAGCGTGTTTTTCCACAGTGAAAAGAGCATCGTATTCTGAATAAAGATCCAAAGATTTACATTTCTCCAGCAGATGTGCATTCGAAATGGCGACACCTTCTTCAATCAACAAAGAGGCATCTGGAACATTGAATTGAGCATTCAAACTGTGCACGAAAAGAAGCAAAAAAAGGATGAACAAGTAATTCTGCCGAAACATGTATGGTTCCTATAACTGAACTAAATTTCGGATGCTGGTTTTGAAAAAACCCTAAACGAAAGAGCAAATGAATTCGCTCGCATATCGAGTAACATGCGTTCGGTGGGCATGTCTGTATCCCGAACACAATCGATTAGGGAAATCAATTTTCGGCTACGTAAAAAGAGTGAAAATAAGAATGAACAGTTTTGATTTCCATGTCACATCACGATGGGTTTCACAAAAATAACGGTACATTGTGTAAGAATTTCGTCAAGCTTCCAGTGCTATAATGGTCAATGCTCATGATACATCCTTTCGTCCTAGAATAGAGTGTTCATTATTGACATCATTCCGCTGACCCATATATAGAGAAAATATGTCCCAGAGCTTACCAATAATATAGAACATTTTACAAACATAATATTACATATCGTTTTTCTCCGCTGTAATATGTACATATATATATATATATATATATGCTAGGAGAACAGTGGAAAAGCAAGCTAGGAGTGACTTCATTTCAAATCTATCAATAGTTGTCTGTTTAGTACAAAAATTGCGGGATAAACAGTGGCGAATAGGAGTCCCGTATGTGGATATTCATGCAAGCAATTGAAGAGTATGTGCGGAAAAAAACATACTATGCAAGTAATGAATGTGAAGAGTCAAACAATAGTTTTCAACCAAATGTACCAGAGGCAATAGACTGTTTGAAAAAAAGAAATTAGCTAGGTTCGATAAACAGCTATCATTCCTTGTAGATGAATGCTTAAAATAACGGTGTATAAGTATGAAATCTTTAGCAGAAACCAGCAAACAACAGAAGAACAATATAATTAGTAAAGGTGAAGTTAACAATGTACAAAATGCTTGATTAAATGTAAAGGTGTATAGAAAGAGTTCAAACAGCACAAACATTGTGACAGGTCATTGAGGAGACGTGACCAACTCAAATTAGAAGTTAGCGTAGTGTGGGAATACTTGATTAGGAGGTACCTTGACACAAGCTAAAAGGCTATATAAGTGAAAGAATATTAATTAAGTAAATTCAGTGATGACTGTTTTAATTACGGGAAAGGTCGTACTGTGATTAATTCGGATTACAGTATATGAGTGTTGGCTGAGAAAATTTGTCACCCCAATTGGTACTCTCCACATTACTCAACAATCTGGCTTTCAGTCACAATGCCCTATCTACTGTTATCAATCGACCGTGGCGTGAATGGCCATTCCTGACCAAGCCAACTAGCCTGATGAGTTACATCTGACATTACCGACTGCGTTCGATTGTTGAATGTGACTATAGCCGAGAACGATCAGTGCTTGCTTACTTATGCATTCGACTAAAAGTGTTAGAGGAATATTTAAGTCTAATCTCGTTTTCAATGTGAAGGTTCATTTTCGGACTACGAAAAACTAGAAATATGAGCGATTTACAAGGAGAAACGCTGAGCGATTCTGTTACAAGCGACTGTCTATTCATGGGATTCATTGGATGATTACAGACTAGAAGAAGTTGAATGCGTATGTATGTATCTGAGTCGATGTCCAACGATTCAGAAAGAATGACAAACAAAGAGTAGAACGGTAGCAGCAGAGTGGGGCTTGGTATCAACTCCTGTAAAAGTAGCAATGATAAAATAGCTAAAGTAGAAAGGGAAAAAATGACTAAGAAGCAAAAGTAAGATTATTCGGAGCACACTAAACATGCACAAACGCGGTTAACTGAAAACAACTGAGGAAGGCAGAACATAGTTTAACTCTACCGGAATGAGAATGACCATCAGGATATACAAGAACTCGGCTTGGTACCTGAACGTATGCATCAAGACTGCGTCTGAAAACATGAATTAAAAACGTTGCCAAGTCAGACTTTGATGAGGTGATTCAGACTAGGCTCACCAATCAAACATCTCAGTTGATGTTGCCACCTCGATAATTTACCTTTGAGCTGGAGACTTTGGCTATGCGAAAGCAGGTTTCGCAACAGTCGTGTGGTTAGTGGATTACACTACGGGATAAAATTAAGTCATTTCTGACATACTGAGGAAATGGGCTGATTCCGCACAAATTTAATGGAGAACTGCACATTTGCTTATACAACAGTTAGGGTTGGAAAGTTATCTCACCTTAAATAACTTCTCCAAATACGGTGGTGAACATTGTTAACACTCGTTTTGTGATCGTTAGTGTTGATTGTTCAAGTATAACAACGTCAATCATGAGATACGGCTCACGGTCATCCAAAACTAAAATGGTTTTATATCGTAACCTGTACAGGGAACCTCAATGCGATTTTGCTATACCTTGCATTTTGCTCAAGTTATATGTACTTAAAAAGACTAACGAATGAAGTTACCCAACCACAGGCGACACCAAAGACTTGGGAATTTCACTAACACGTAGAGACATGCACGTGCAAAAGAAATCTAAACTATGTGAAAAGTTCACAAATACATTCCTTCAGTAGGTAACACTGTCTTCCACAAAAAATGACATTCCATAATAGGTGACTGGGACAATAGTCATTTCCCGTATGAAACTCGTTCTGTTATTCAACTTACTGGATTCACAGTTAAAAATATACTTGTTGACGGTTACTTAAATCTTACAGTGGCTTGTTCCGCGGTTGGACTCCGTTGTTGGAAACAGCACAGTCTCAAACAACCAATCTCACGACCTTCCACCTAGAGCTGAATAAATGATGTATCGGGCTAACTCGTATAATATCAGAATGGTATGTCAGTAAACCACTACAACATAAGTCAGGTCCACGTGAACAAAAAGTTTCAGCGTGAAACATGGTAATTCAGTTATTACTGCACCATCGATTCTAACGAAGACAGCCGAAAGACGAAGTGGATTGAAAATTGTATGTTAAGAAAGTGTAACCTTGGATGGTTTAGTGATAGCCAATGTCTGATTGAACGATTCGGTCCAAGTCTTATAAGATAGAGTTGTAACGTTGTTTACAAAGCCCGGGTAGCCTAGCACTGTCTACCTGGTCGCCATAACAGACTCTGGAATAGGTCCAATCATAAAACAACTTTCGACCAAATCTCACATGATGGATAAAACCGACAGTTTTCTGTCAACCCAGGTTTACGTCCACCGACGTGATATCGACCTAATTAGCTACTTATGTAGATACATAACGGTCATATAACACTTGGATGGCACCTAAATAAATAAACGGCTTTTTAGATATTGTATGTACAGACCCAATTGTGGAAGACTGGTTTCGCCACGACAGTTAATAAAGTTGACTGGGTAACCATACTATACCTGCCTTTTCAACCAGATATACATGTGATCGAGTACACCTGACAAGGTAAAATGGTGTGTGTAACCAGTCTTTGTTGCTGCTACGCTCACTGATAGCTAGCAGAGAGTAAGCTGTGAATTGGAGAACGGATATCCGAATAACTTGATCAAATATCACAACAAAGCCAGTCGTTGGCGCATAAATCATTCGAATATCCGGTGGTTCCATTCAAGTAATCATCATGATCAGAACAGATGCATTACTGGTAAACAATGGTATTCAGCTGCTGTAAAACCATTAGATGAAAAACAAGCCTTAGTCCCTAGTTAAAAGAGAGCACGGATGGGATCCGAGTTCTATCAAAAACCTTTACTACAATCGTCTAGCCACGTCACAATAAGCACAAATACCATCTGTCAAAAGGGCCAAGCCGTTTTTCATTATACTTACCAATTCATGTGTAGATGCGATATTAGGTGTCTGGGAAGAACAGAAGGGAATTTGACCACTCAAATGACACAAATCTAAACGACTGACTAGAACAGCTTCACAATAGTTGACGCTAGCCTTAGATCATAATCGCTTGCCTAATTTTGTTGGTAACTAATAAACAAAGAGAATTAGATTAAGCATGGATTCTAGAATCATCTAACCGATGTGATGGGAGAAACTCATCATCAGATGACCAGCAATCATCGACCACTTGTCATCAGGGCAACCTACCGAAACTTTACAATAACAAAGATTAGAGTGGATGGCTTAGACTTGTAGATACACTCCAGACACCGTAGCAAAATACCAACACCAGATCAACTTTTACTCACTTTGCCTTGACTTTAACCATCATAGTGATATCATACTGTAGGAATGGACAGCGATTTGTGTACACAAAACTTGATGCATACTGAAAAAGATGGACTCATTCTAGACAATAGCTCGCTGCCTTTCAAATCCGGGCGGTCGGACTGTTCGTTTTCACAGCTGGATGACTTGTTAGAATGTAGCCAACACGCAAGCCAGCAGATCACAGGATATGATGAATACGGAACGTACGTGTTAAGATGATGCAAACTTGATTGCGATATAGTCCCAGTAACCGAACTATCGGGTAACAAGGATGGTTCTGGTAACCAAGATCTAACGGTCGGGTCAGTTGACGTGATACAAGTTTTCTCGAGTTGTGGGATTGGAGGATTAAGTTGACTGATCGCATTATTCATCAATGACAGCAAGTGCTCTTCCTTGGTTGCCAACTCCAGATCCAAAGTGTACCACTCGTGATCCGTCAACTTCGGAACCGGTCGTATATTGCCTGCATGAGTATGCAGGTTGAACTGAATCTGAATGAAAATCGATAAATAAAAAGAAGTCAAAAGAAGACTTTAGAGTAAAAAGATACAAAAAAGTTCTACTAAGTTCCAATAAAACATCGGTAAATACACAAGTTTACCGTACAGGCGGCATATTACAAACCATACACACGCAAACATTGACAGAGTACTTCCAGTTTCCAGTGTGAATTAAATTGACGTGAATACACCTACAGTTGTATGATCGAGATCGTCATCATGATCGCTGACAACACTAGAACGGTAGTTCTGCTGACATAAAACCGTGTGAGAGAAGGTACATTGAACAAACATTTAGAATATGAAAAACCCGGTGGCAAACACAAGAAGACGCAAAGCGAAGTGAACCGGATGCATAAAACTAGTAAGAGTCTGTGTCAAAGCACCTGAGAAAATGGCTATGCCTTGCAAACGATCACACACAAATGGCAGAGCACTATGTGAGAATAAGGTGGCATCTGTGAGGTAACATCCTCTCGGTTTTTAACACGTCACCCCACGATTCTCTCTCAACTCAAATATAGCATAATCAAACAATGGTACCACATCACACCGCAGAGCTCCTAATATCAGTAGTCAAAAGTTAGGGGGGTTGAAGGGAACCAAGGCTGGAGAAGGGAGTTAGTGCGACATGTAACTCCTAACCTACTAATGTGTGCATTTCATCTTCTAGTGTCAATTTGGCGGTTGGCCTTCTCATGTCTTACATCAGTGAGCTAAGACAAACCCGGTAAACAGCGCACAATGTGTTAAACATGTTTCAGCATTTATTCATTATACTTATTTTTGTATCACATTGTATCATCTTTACCGAAACATGACGCAGTGGGGTGTCTTATGCATCGCCAGGACCATTATCATTAAACTGGACAGTGACAATCATGCCAACAGAGCAACGCATGCCGAGCAGACCAACAAGCATAGATCAGACGTATTACAATCTCCTAGTACACCGTGCTAGAAGTTGGAAAAAACTTGTCATACCCGGGAAAAACTACAGTTTCCTTAGTCCATTGCTACCCATCACCTACGTTGTGGTACATACTGTTGAGCTAAAGGTCTCGGTTGAAGATCCCAACAGCTCTCTATCTAGGTCGGGGTGTCACGGAAACATCGTAAACCACATACAACCATAAATAACTGAACACTGATGAGTGGTTGGAGATATGGTTAACTACAAGTTGAACATCACTCACATTTGATCGCAGCCTTCACACTCAGATAGACTTCCAGCCAGCCTCTTTCGAAAAGAAGCACTAGACTCGAGTTTCGATCTCACTGGAGCTCGTCAGTAGTGCATATTCTTGCCACGGCCGGGATTAGAACTTCGTCTATGCTTTCATGAGGCAACTATGTTGACCACTGCGCCAGTGACCTCACAATAGGCACGACCAAATTATCATATCTGAACGCCAGATCATTTTATCTTGCGAATAATGATCAGGTAGATCTGAATGCGAAGGCTAAGATCAAATGAGTGATGGTCCATTTGAAATGAAGCCTGTAACACTAGTATTCTCATACTGCATAGTCCGGCTCGCAGTATAGATCAGGTAGTCATATCTGCAGCAGACAGCAAGGCAGATAAACAAAATATGCAATAACAGACCTCTCCTTCAGTGTTCTATTCAAATTAGAAAGTAGACATCCTCAACTTCCTTTCCAATGATTACTCCATAAATCCCGTGACAAATATAGTTAATCATGATAACACCACCCCGATAAGCCTTAGTTCCTACAACCCAGCCTCCAACTTCCACCGTCTCTTGCTAAGGTCCGGATTGCGGGTTAATATGAGTGCTTTCAATATTCATATTCCGAATGGGATAGGTCAGCAGCTTATCCTTGCTCGGACAATTAACTTGTTGAAAGTCAACGTTCGCATCCTCCTATAGACTACAATTCAAGTCAATAGTCGCCTCTTGAGGTACATAAGCCGCATTACAAAAGGGTGGGTTGAAATGACAGCCTCCGTACTGTCTACTCCGCATCGGTTATGCATTTTAGGTAGTGCCATGGCTATTGTCTTCGATCAGAATGAGGTGAATGCAGTCATCTGTGCTGTGGATGCAGCTGCGGTCACAACGGTAAAGTTAATTTCCGTTGGCAGTCGATCTGTGTTGCCCACTTGGACAGTGTAAGCTCGACAATTCCTATCTCGAATATCCCAACATCTGGTGGAATCGGAGTCGGACGACAGATATTACTGTATGCAATAAAAAGATTTGTAGGTCAAACAAACACTGGAAAATAGAAAAGTCGTTAAAGCTGTTAGATATCAAACAGAGCATTCCTCGTGGCACTACATAACAAAAGTTGAGTAGCGATGTACGTAAGAAGCTCAAACACGACCTAATCACTAATCGCGGAGTTTGGCCAACTATGAAAGCGAATGAAATAAAAATCGATTTTGTCCTAAGGAACACTAGCAAACCCTACAACTATAGTGATACCGCTGGGCATCTATCTGCCAGCGAAACTATCCGCGAGACAGACGGCACATTTATCTATAAGAAGTCCACAAGGTTACCCCCCAAGGACAAGAAATGAGGGTCAATTTACCTGATCTCTTACTTTTAGTACGGTTCCACCGCACACTTGTAACTTCGTGTCATGTCAGACTTGGAACCATTTAGCTGCAATGACAGCGGAAATCTTTTTTCATGGACATGTGTTGACCTCAGAAAGATGAAAACACAACCCACAGAAAATCACCGTCATTAAAGAATATGCCAGTTCCAAGCAACGTACAGGCCACTAGCAAGTTTAACGAGATGGTCAATTAGTTGAGCCAGATTTTGCCTTATCAGGCGGATATAATGAAATCGATTAGAAAATTAACTCATGAAGAAGAAGCCCGGTAATGGGGCGAAAAGTAAGAAAAATCGTATTACTAATAAGTAGTTTGATAGGTTAGATAATTTACGAAGCTCAATTGTGAAAATTTTGGGCTTTGGCTGGATTCGAACCAGCGACAGAAACACCATGCCCAAACGCCGCAAGCGCTCTATCAGATGAGCGACGAAATCACACTGGGAGCTCGGAAATTTCGCATCTGGACTGCTACTCACCTGTCCCAATGTCTCATATGAGATCCAACAGACGATTTTGGCAGGATTTCTCAAACAGTTCTATGCTCAACAGTGGCGTTGGTAGATTCCATGTTTTGTTTTGTACAACAGTAGATTTTGCATGCAGCTGTCTTGGTTATTCATTTCACGGAGGAGCAAGTAACACTACCAAAGCTGAGGTAAGTGGATGAATTTTGCACACAAACACAATGGGACTGTTAACCCCGTTTCGGCAATCGTCTACCACGACGGTGGGTCACTGGCAGACGCTCTGAGTCAAATGGCTTAACTCGTGTGAACGATCAGAAACATTCTTATGAGTTGCTATCCCATGTTCAAAAAAGTTCTCTCAAAGAAACCATAAAAGAATCAGCGTGACCCCAATCAAAACTAAATTTCTACTATCCATCATGTTTCGTCCACTTACTGGAGCTTAGAATCTAGACACCAGAGAGCCGGTAGGGATTCGTCCATCAAAACGAATGTGCTGATCAGACTTACACGCTACGTCGAATTCTCGGTTGCGTCGTACGTGCTTCCAGCGAGACTGCAGAGATGCATTCGGCTCAGTGAATAGAATCGCTTAAGAGCATGGATGTGCCGACACTTTATTCCCATATTTTTGATCGAATTATGGTGAACTACCCATAAGCTTCAGTACCAAAAGCGTAATACGTCAAAGTTGTCGTTTTTGCCATATTTGTTCAATTTTGGCATTGACGAAACGATGGAAGACTGTCAAAGGCACTCAGACAATGCTAACGGACACCTCTTATCCGGTGGAAGACTGACTGATTGTGACTATGCCGACAACGATGTGCTGTTGTTTTACCATTTTCAAGCAGCACAGACAATGACAAGCAATGCCTCGTGTCCCAACAAACGCTTATGAATGCTTTCTACAGCCTGTACTTTACGTTGGATAGTGGAGCTACAGAGGTTGTTGACAGGCACGTGTACTTAGTAAGTTGCGTCAACAAAATATTCTATAATCAGCGGGATTAACTTTATCTCAGTGGTTTACCCCAGTAGCCCATTCCTTGTTGAAATAAAGGAAGGAGACTGCGCGCACATCGTTGTTGCACAAAGGCAAACAACGAGTTTGCAACGTTCTATTGACGTTCCAGTTTGTTGAACTTCGATATGTAAAATGTAGCTTTGCCTTATGAACCTAAGAGAGGGCGGCACCTGGCAACTCACGATGACAACCTGGAGATAACGATTGCAACCAAACCTCACAAAAACCCAGAAATACCAGGCCACCAGCAGCAAAGAGACGTGGCGTATTGAGGTGAACCACAACAATGCGTTGTGAATCCGGCACGAATAGTGATGCGTGAATTTGCTGGTCTACAGCTGGAGATAAATTTACTGCGTACGGGAGGCAAAATCAAAACTCTTCTATATTCAGTGCTTGTAGAGGAATTCAAGCGGATCGTTTACAATACTGGAACAGGAGAAAAAGTTTAATAAAATCTGGAAAAATACATCAGCTACGTTCGGGACTCAATCTCACGAAAGCAAATAGCGCTTTGGTGAATAATGCGGCCTGAAAAATCGGTAGTTGCCCAAGAGAGTTGACAACCTGAAGAGTGCACTGAAAGGAAATCTTGAACGGCGTGAACAGAAAAAAAATGAGTCTTGACCAGATGTGGCAAATTTAATCGACCATAAATGTTTAAAATCATCCACCTTATTTATGAGGTGATGAGTCCTACGGATTTTCATTTATTATACCAATTCAAAAATATATTATAGACGAAAAATAAATTGAAGTAATGAAAGACATGAAGGTAGTTTTATATTCTTCCCGGTAACATCAAAACTGTTAAAAAGGAAATGAAAGCTAACCAGGTTATGTGGTTATTGTTGATCATACCAGTTTCATGACTGACTAAATAAACAACAGAATTAAAAAGTGTTACATATCCCACCTAAAACTGACCGACCGGACGAACAGAAACGCGAGAGAAAAACTCCTGTCAATTTTACACTGATCACAACTTTTGTTGGTCGTTTGAGAGCAAACACAACGGTATTATTGCCATTCACATCGGTTTTCAACCATATCTTTTCGTCGCCAGTCAACGACCCGTTCGACTCCAACCTGGAGATGCGACAGAGACAAAAACGAATGTCAATTCCTTCATCTAAGTCAAATTATGGGCTGTCCGCCACATTATTTTCCCCTGCCACACAAAGAGAGTGCGAACGAAGTAAACTAAATTAGATGCCGATCAAAAATGCACCGACATTATAACACATAAGTCCGTGGAGAGGGTTGCCCGCCACACAAGTTGCGTCCTAAAGGCTACTAATCACTATGGGTTTTATAAAAATTAGGAAAACATTCCAATCACACTGACGGATGTGTCACCGAATATCACGCCATAGCAATATATTTATTCCGACTCAACACGAATAACTTACTACTCGAGAGGAATTGTTCATTGATTGACTGGGAAGTGATGAATCAAATGATTCATTATGTAAGTCTACCTCGAAACACGTTGGTTGACCCGGTACAGAACCGTAGAATAACAGAAACATGGAAACTCCAGGGATATGCAGCGCATCGGCACAACTATCATCGATTAACAATCCACGAAAGCACCTCCGCGATATACGACTGCTCACCAAAAAACGAAAGCAAAGAGCCCAAACACGAGGATCGTCCACAAATTCGATTCCGGAAATCCACCTTAAGATAATAAAGAGAACAAAAAAATTTTAATTAACATTAAAGAAGCGGTAGTTTGTTTGAAGAGTTTAGAAGTAAATAACAACAGAATTCACGCCGTTCAGCCTGATTAGTTTTCATCTAAGTTACCATCTCTAGCCAACGACTATATGAAACTCAAGGATCCTAGTCAGAGAGACGAATCTGATCTACAGTGGCTAACCCTTTGGTGATCGACTTCCTTTATCTGTGAACGCATGTTGTAGTCATGTGAATAGCAGTCTACTGAAAAGGGAATGCTCAGAAGCTCCGGAAGAGTTGTAAACTAACCAGAATAATTTCATTATGAAAACTGATAAGGCAACAACGGCGGTTTTATTTGAAAAACGGATTACGTTGATAAAACATCGACGATTGTAACAAATAACTTGCAGTTTCAGATGAAAAGTGTGTCTAAACCACTTCGCCAAATTCAACTATCAGACATTAGTCATCAGCAAACTTTCGAACACACGAGGATGATTATTCTATGTTTGTATAGTTCAACATAGTAGTATCATTATGACCAATGTTCGACCTGTACAACTCACCACTTCACTCATCAGTTTAACGTCTAATGCAGACATCAAATCACAACTGACTACGTTCAGTCTAAGAAACACCTCTGGCTTTGGTGACTCAGTTGATTCAGTGAACATCAGGAACCAAACGATTTCCATATATCTGATGTATCTAGTCATTGCCGTACATATATTTATATATATATATACACATGTATACGTATGTATACACTGCACCTCTTTACATGATCCTGAACGCACGTTATATTGTTGGTTTGCTGGTCAAAAAGTCTTAGAATCGCACAATCGCTGGTTAGCACTCGCCTAAGCCTAATAATACGTCAACCATACCGTTGTACAGCGGTAACAGGTGGATGAAGTAACCCCGCCTTGATTAAGCCCATTAAGCCAACTGTTAGCAGATATGGTTAATGGTTACTCAGATGTGTGACTGTTCATCCGGGTACGATGTTTTTATAATTATCACAAATCACAAACGAGGGCAGTTTCACGGCATGCTTCCAGCTAGAGGATCTACCCTACCGTAAAATATGTCCCGATTATACATCAGAATGTTGCACAGAGAGTATGATGGGTAACTGAGTTTGAATTCAAAAATTCTTAGCTCCGGGTGTGGTTTCCTAGCTCAGTTGGCAGCGCGCTTGCCATGCTTAGGCATGTTGTTTCTGACGCTGATTCGAATGTAGTCAAAGCCCAAGGCAGATGACATACTCGTTTATAATAAGTCAAGAGGGCTAAATCAGTTGGCGAAACACTTTGAGGGTCAATTTAATTGGCCTCCTGCTTCTACTGCGTTGTCGCCACAAGCTTGTAATCCAAGTACACTCGGGCCTCTTCTAGATATTGTCAAAATGCTCCGAATGAAATGATAATTGACGTACTAATTCCAAGTGCAGATGTAATGCTCCGTTCGAAACCAAAAGTCACACGATTAGTGACTGGCTGTTCTCACGAAGGAAGTGGTAGTATAAGGAAACGTACAATTGGCAAATAGCAAGGAACATATTGTAAACATTGTCACACATAATCCAAATGTGAAAGTAACCTAGTAACGGAAAAACATGGTGACTAATAAACCCTGTCATTCAAATTCTCGACACAGAAATCATAAACTTACATTCCGGCTATATTCGCCGACATCACGCTGGGATCGGAATCAAGATGGAGACTGAACAGAGTTGAATCCTTCATAGAAATATAACTGAAAAATCAAACCGAGCAGATTAACGTAATGTCCAACTCAAACAACGCGAATTAATAAGGAGGGTCGAGGTTACTTACCCAAATTGGAGATCCAGAGCAGAATAAAGTGAATTGTTTGACTGATCCAAAGATGCTGGACAGATAAGATTTGTTTCCAAGCTTCGTGTGAGAGCAGAGTTGATCATAGGTAATGTTTGAATAGGTTTAAATAGTAGCATGCAGTCAACGGACACTGCATCTACACGAAGACAAAAGGCAGGGCAGCCATCTACTTGCATATATGAACCTCGCGGCGATTGTTCCACAATGGGATAGCCAATCGCCTTAAACACCAAAAGGTCATTCATCTCTAAACTGGGCGACTGTTGTATTGAACGGGACCAAATCGATTGTACTAGACCATCGAGGTTTTTAAATACATACGGTTCAGTTTGTTCATGTTTGAAAAACTGTAAAGAATGTAATCGAAGTAGCAACTAAATATACCGACTCGTATGGGAATGGTAGTCTCTTCATTCAAGCAACTCAACTGTAATTCATGATGATATGGATACTCAATTCGATCCACCACAAGTTGCAAACAATTGGCATCGGAGAGACAGAACTTAGCCACAAGATATGTCTGCAATCCGCCGTCGGGGACTTGTTGGAAAAGCTGTCTGATTAGGTTGATAACGTTTTTGGGAATTTTCAGGCGCAAACATCTATTAGGCGAGTGTGTTAGAGAATTAAAAAATAAAGTACCTGGACTGAAGAAATGTGCTAGTGAAAGCCGTGCCATTTTCATTTCGATTCCAAATTAGTGTATGCATGGAGTACAAATAGACACTGATTTCAAACCGAAGACAACTGGAATATCAACACAGGAAGTATACAATTAAGATACGTTATGCTTCCGGCAACACAATAGACAAGCATTTTCAGTATACATACATAAGCTACATCTTGTACAATGAAATAAGACTCAAGCATCACAACGAAAAGGATGCGCACCGATAACTGAAATAATTAGAAGTATAAAGCTGATGGCCTCTCCAAAGACTTTTAGACGATTAACATGTGATGAACTCCCGCAAGAAACATACTGGGATGGTTTGCCAAGTGCGTATATATTTGACGAGGTCCGCAGACAGTCACAGTTTACGTGATGCGTTACAAGTCGTGGATACAATATCGCATTCAGTGCGCAGCAATGCCCAGTGATATTTGTGGCCGTTGAGTTTATCGGTCTGGGTTACGTGCCAAGTTGAAACGATTGCAGAACTGCGGGATATGGTTGTCAAATCGCAGTTCCGCCAGGTATAATGATCGTACCTACCACAAAAACTTAGTGAACTTGGTAAATTTAAGGGGTTTACCCGACTCAAACCAGATGCCCCAGTAAAGAAAACAATATTAGGCAGAGCCATTATTGGATACGTGCTAAAATTCGACCAGAATATACCGGATATGCTATTGTTCAGCTTCTATTCTGTCACTCAGTATAACTATTCGTACTGCATGTTTCCATAGATGTTAACTTTGCGTAACTGTTTAGATGAAACTATTGTTTGTTTTTCTCTGCTTCCTCTAGCCTGGACCTTTCCAATGAACCCTTATAACTAATATAAAGGTAACTAGACTGAGAGTGACTCTGAGTCGCAAAGAAAGAACACCAAATAAGCAGACTAGTCTGTAATGTCACCAACGAACGAGCAGACGACTGAGTGTAGAGTAAAAAGATACGCTGCCCATGAATTAGACTTTATTCATCTGAAACCAGTAGTATGGCACCTGAAAATAGAATAATGGAAACGTAGCATTAATGCAGAGTCCATCACACTGTCCTCGATTGTCTTGATTTGTTTGAGAAAAGCTTCATAAAAATTGTTTTAGGGATAAATACGAAGATTGGTCGTGACAACATCTAGAACAGCTGTACACAAAATGCTTTAGGAATAAACACAGCAAAAGATGATGACATGTAAAGAAGGTTTCAAAGAAGGCGCTTTCATGGAAATGTTCAAGAATGGCGTAATGTTCATCGGGTTCTCAGACTGCATGAATGAAGTTGTTGACGTGTTACACCTGGTTCGTCAGTATTTTCGGTATAACATTCAGGAGGAAGTACCGCAGTTGTGATCTCTGGTCGGACTGCGTCGGCCTATAATACGGGTACTGCAACAGGTTCCTATTGATTCGTGATGTGCGCTTCAGCAAAGTAGTCCGAGCTTGTGCTGCCAACGCAGCAGATATAATCAGGGGATGAATGCACAAACTGCTCTTTGGAAACTAGATGACGAATGGCAACCCTCTTTTTTCCTGTTGGAGAAACAAACGTAAGCACATCGGAGACTCGCCAACATTAACATTGAAGACAGCAATACATCAATGGTTCGAACTGGGTTGTATTCATCTGACAACAGCAATATGGTAGCTGAAACAGGAACGAATGAAAACGCAACAATATTAGTCAATGATGTCTAATGACAGGGTCTACTACAAGCTAGTATAGTGTTGAAAACAACTGCTAGACCTAAATAATTGGTGAATTGCGTACAGGTGCAGGGTGCGTTAAAAGTCGTCGATTGGAATCAGACCGAAGCCGGATGAACTTTCACTGGGAGCTAGTGAGGCCTCTATCTGGCCCTCAGTGAATATGAAGACACGAAGCCTTGTGGAGAAAGGCCATTAAATCGTCGCAGACCGCATCAGGATGATAACAGAGAGGTGGGCGAAGAAAAAGTTATTAATGTAAGCATCTCGTATTGACTCGTCAGTACCAAATTTACAATAACACGGGTGGGTTTTTTATTTATAGCAAACAACCAGAGAGGTGGATGACCAATAAGTGGGTTAGGATAAACCATTAAGTCTAGGGAAGAGTCAAATGCACGAACAGATTTTTCCTGAAAACGCAGAGCTGGCTTGAATCGGTTGATTGCGACCGCTTCGGCAAACTGTAAGAATCTTGGGCTAGAATGACTTAATAGGACTCTCAATGCACAAGATGAATCGATAACATGACCAGTGGTCAGGACGTGTCTAGCAACTGAGGAAACTGGCTGTTTACGTGTTTCAGCAACATTGCCATTCTCCGGTAACACGGACTTTTGTATCCATTTGGGCAAGTGTTCCTTCATTCTGGAGATCAGACACCTTTCGGTTCTGCCAATGTAACTTTCACCGCAGTTACATGTAAATTGGTAAACACAATGTGAGGTGGCACCGATAGGCTGGTCTCCTTTGATTGAAGGTATTGGTAGCTTTTGGGTCCGAGAGAGTACACGGAGTTCAGCCGCGTTAAATGTTCGTTTAAGTGAACT
>JTDE01022279.1:4466-26095 GCA_014338405.1 Paragonimus skrjabini miyazakii
AGTTCTATGTTAATTGCGGTTTTATCGGGAATTTTTTAGTTGATACTGTCATGCGCTACCACTAATTTTGTTGACCACGTTCTGGTTGAGGATTGCCTACGGTCGATCTGTCCATGCGACGCGACCAATTATTTGGTTCAAACGGTTTTGTTCACTATTATTTTTCTTATATGGGTACTACGGTTCTAACTAAGCGTTTGTCTTCAGTGCCTCTTTTTACGACATCTAGGTCAACTGATATCTTATTGTGTGTCCAAACCGTTTGTCTTTTTTCCTTCATGAGCCGTGTCCACAGTGCTGTTGATGTTCCCCAAAGCTGAGCACGTAGTTCGGTGGGCGAGCCTCCGACTTTCACATTCATGTCTGTGTCCAAATCTGGATCCTACTCGATGCACATTGAACTCCACACATCGCGTAGGCGTAGTGCCTGATAATTTAGTAAGCATTACTTGGACATTGCTGTTTCCAGATTTCAGGGGCATTAGCAGTGGTGTTTTTCGCGTACATGCCAACAGCATTCTTCCCTTTTCCAGCCTCCGTGACCACATCTGGTACATCCACCCCCACGGTTGTTAGCGCTGCAAGTATGCAGGTGAATAACATCGCTGGACCGATCAGTGTGCTCAATTTTACCGGAGACGTCATACAGCTGGCACCACTCCAGCCACAGAACTTTTCCACTGACCAGCCTCAAATCGTGCGTCTATTTCGAATGACTCCTGCTGAAGTGCCTGGTGTATTACCTTTAATTCAAGGAGTATCAACATCAAGCTTGAGCGCGCCCCCCTGTTTACGACCTTGTGCTGTTTGTCAGACGAACACTGCAAATGTGCACGCGGATATTGCTGCTTGTCCCAAATGTGAAGCTTTTTTTCACCACATGCTTGATGTAAGCGTTCATTAAAGGTTCCATTTATTATGGTTCGTGTAGATGTCTGTCCTCCGAGTTTCGTTTTTTCATTTGCAACTATTCGTGGGAAGCCTAATTTCATCCCTGGTGTAATATGTGTTCACTTACTTATTACGTGATCTATTTGTTGCAAGTTTCTTACTCTTGTATTTTACTTCCCCGGATCATACGGTACTTGCTTGTTAGCTTTAATTGTTTATTTATTGCTTAATTGTTCAATTATCCGTTGTATAGGCGGAAACTATATTTTTGTTGGCCGTTTTGAAAAGAAGGTTTTTGAAGCTCTGTGAAGAAATGTTTGCTATTTTATTACACTCTGAGGTTGTCTTGGGGTGATTGTTAGTCGAGCGAAATTTGCGAACTCTTTGCATGTCCTCTTATCCTACCATCTTGCTTTTAGCTTATATTTTATACGTTAATCACCCGATATGGCTGGCTTATAGCTGAACAGGATTCCATGATATAGCTGTTCACTTTTGTACATGTTTGAGCAGTTAGATAGTGTTACAGTTTGTCACATCACTAATACTGTTGTGGCTTAGATGGTTTCAATATCGTTATTCTCCGATCTCAGGACCTTAGCGGTTGTCGCAAAAGTTGCACTTGTCGTCCCCCGCCAACGAAAACTTGTTGTGGAAATTGCCGTATTGCCAAGGCCTCAGAAACTGCTTTGGCAAAATGGGGTTGTTCGTTGAGTGAGCGTGCCAAGAAAGAATGGTCAATTCTGGACAATACGTTGGACTTGCTGGCTGGCGGTCCGTGCACTCTAGACCGAATCACAAAAGGTATGTTCTAAGTTTGCTTGTCATATTCGGCGGTCCAAATAATTTAGGAACACCGCCTGTATCCGTCACTTCAACTTTCCCTAATCATCACGGTCGGCAGCAATACAGCCTTAGTTGATACCGACGCTTAAGTGACACTGTGCTGCGAGACGATGAAACCCCTGTTTAGAGAAGAAAGCGACTTAGTTCGCCATAGGTGACGTGCCTTGCGAATGAACAACCGAGTTAAAAGTGAGCGCAAAACCATAGCTAGTTACCACCGCTGCCCCATTTACCTAGTCCTCCTCACTTCACTGGTGATTCCCTTTAACAATCAGCGGTCTACATTACTGAATCTGCTTATCTGTCATCTCCACCAACGTTTTCAGCTAGTCAGTTGGCGGGTCGAAGTGGTGGGTTTGGGAAGCGGACTCCATTCGGCTAGCTAGTCCTTGATCACATTTATCTTTGCTAAGTCGAACAGTGACCTCGTCCTATCTTAGACCAATAAGTTGAGGCACGGTAAATATCAAAGTCTTCGAATTCTCAGGGCCTAGGTGTCAACTTATTTGAAGTTTTAATGAGTGCCTTAACGTATTCTAGTTAGTTTGGATAACTGTTTAAACTCCCTTCTACCTGTCTACTGGCTCCCATGTTTATGGAGGGAGATGGTGGCTTATGTAAGACTCACGGGGAAAGTAGCCCAACACCCACTCTTATTTATATCCCGTTGACTTACTACAGGCTGAGCAGCAAACTATAGAAAAGCCAGAGTTTCAGTCGTAGACAGAGTTGTGTATATCTTATTTCTTCGTTAGATTTTCGAAGAGCACCGTATCGTCAACCAACACTAACTGGGTTTCTCGACTCAGTTGATCGACCTGCACTTTTAAGGCCGTTTAGACAGACAGGTAGGCAAACATTGCCATCACTTTAGTTTAGTACGTCGACTGTCCACAGTCTCCTGCTAAACATCTTTCACACCAAAAGTGGTTTTTATCATGGTTGCTAACTTCCGGCATTTTCGTTCTAGACAAACTAATGGTAGACTGTGTAACATGCTCAAGCTCCAGACCGACTGCTTACCAGTTTGAAAAGTGACCCACGTTTAATGTGCTAACAACATTGTCCGCTGTGCTGTTACGTACCTGAAGCCTGAAGCTCATGGCATTCACGGAAGATACGCTGATCATACAAAAGATGAAGTGACCTGAGGATAATCCTGGTCTGCCTGCCGTATGGTGTTTAAAACTCTCCCCAATATTCTAGTCCGCATTGTATTCAGGATCGTAAGGATTTTACCCTGCCGTCCGCATGCTACATGCGTTCACGTTTGTTAGTGTGCTCGTCTATCGATTTATGCGCGCCAGTGGCGCTCTACACACTTCCGGCTTGTTCGCACGCTCGACGGTTGGATCCTGAACCTCCTTAGTTATTTCCGCTTATCAGTGTCGTTTACTGCTGGTCGAGATCTGTTGTAACTTTCGTGTAATATACGCTGGGTTTCTCTCATCTATTAATACTTTTATTTCGCCTCTGATATTTATTGTGTATATATGGGAAACGTTAATTTAGCACTAAAAAGTGCTCATGTAATCCGTATCGTTGCCTTGGAATTAATCCTGATTTTGTTGGTTTGCATAACGTTTAACTGTCATACCCTTTTTACTATGTAATCAGTGATTTAATCCGTGACTGACGAGAGTAAAAGTAATGTTGACGTCTCGCAGCATTTGTTTTTTGCCGTGTTGTTGAATCGAGTCAAGGTGACTCACTGTCTCATTTTTATAAGACAGTTTTTTCTAACCTCTAATATCTTTTTTTTCAACCGAGAGTCTCGGCCAAGTCCAGGAGTGACCATTAATAAATCGTGGTTAGAGTTTTGCTTGACTACCGTAAACAGTATTCAGTATTCACTGAGGTTTGTGGATATTAAGTATCTTAATACCTTCGTCTGTCGGTGTTTATGTTCATTTGTACACATCAGGTGGCATCAGGACGTGAAGATTGGTCTTTGGCCGTTAGAATCAATCAAGTTTATTCCCCACCTTGGATAATATAACGATTTAGATGCTTATTTCATTCGTTATGAATGTCATTTCATCGTTTGCCTCAGTGTTGCTCACTTGGTTCACTGGTCTGAAGTTGGAGATGACCACTTAACGTTTTAGCACACGGAAGTGAAAACAGTCGCTGATACGTTAGGTGTAGTTCGTATACGTCTATCCTGAACTGGAATTCTCATGACCCAATTGACTTTTGGTTAGAAACATTAAGAGATATGCATTCACTTGTGTCCAATGGCTTGGTTATTGTCACTGATTTACTGAAGCACCTTTGAAGTACGGAAGGTTATTGAAGCGGCGCAGCTGCTACCTTACTATTACTTGCAATTCGGTTGTTTGTTTGTACGATGTAGACACCTTAATACTATTTTTTTTCACTTTAGATTTATGGATCTAACAGATCAACTCACCTCGTGTTTCTTGAAACCGGTGGTTTCTTCTCTTGGCTGTGTGTCGGAAAAAGCAACCCTACCTGTCCTTTTATACTGTACAGTTCGTTGGTCAAACCAACGTTTTAATCATTCACGTGTAATTGTCAGTGTTTTGTGGCATTTACCTCAACACTAAAGAGCTCAACACATTCGCTTTCTTCCCCATCACAGTTCACGATGAACAGCTGAATCGGACGTACGGAACATCTGCGTTGTCTCTGAAATCGCCCAATTCTTACCTTCAGAAAGCTGATGACTCATCCAGTTTGCAGCCGCATTCTGTCGAGAAGCAGGTCATCCCTTCAGGGTCGTTCAAACGTCGAGCAGTTGATCAGCAATCCTGGGTACGAAATGTAAAACTGTGGTCAAGTATTTCTGATGCTCACTAGCCCAGGGATTTCGACACCATTACGTGTGACATGTAGATAGCCATTTTAAGCATTCGGTTAGCACTGGGTTCTGTTGGTAAGATTGGTCTTGTCGTCCGAAGAAGGTTGTGCTCCATAAGTCTGTGAAGCTTATTCGGGCTATATGCACATTGACGTTGAGGTGAGCAGACGTTTACGGGGCTCAGTTCTGTCCATTTTTGTTCACTTGCAGCGTTCGATTTGGTTGCCCACTGTCATTCTCAATCTTTAATCTTCTCATGGATAACATCAGTATTCAGAGGTGACTGTCTGGGCAGTGGTGAACCTCAGCCAAGCAACAAACTTCGTGATCTGGATTGTATTAATAACATCGCACCATTCTGCGCCAACTCACAAATCGTACAAACGTTTCTGGTCACGTTGACGATATTAGTCTTACCACTTGAAGTGTGTTTTCCTTCTGAACCGTACAAATTACTGGTAAACCATTAACGAGGGTATTGTTCTCACGTTTGTTGATGGCGTACTAGAACTAGTAACTTATTTTATCTGGGTAGTCGCGTACGCGTCGACGGAGGTATGTGCGAGTCTATTTGTCCCATGGTGTTAGTTCCTATGCCTATTTCCGCACAAGGTTTCATATTGAGTGTCGGTGTACCACGCATCAGCGTGTATGTGTGTGCGCGACTAGAATTAGGTCGGTCCTTTCTCATCCATGTTTAAAACCCACTTTACTGCTCGCGTCATCCGTAAGTCAACTAATCTTTTTTTAATTCTTACTCATCTTTTCTGTAGGTACAAATTAACTCTCAACAAATAGTCTCGACACATCCTGTGCAACTATCGAACGTCTCTGACAATGTTGTGACGCCTGTGTCTATCAGAAGGGTTGCCATCAACTCCACACAACCCTTGAGTACCGAAACCGAAATCCACCTCTTTCACGACACTAATGGTTCAGCTCAAAGTAATCCGCTTTCAACCGACCAGCCATATCCCCTTCAAACCGCAGTTCCTCTTGCAACTGGTGACGATTATCCCGCAATCGAAACCCCTCGAATTCCTTCACCCATGGAACCGTGTACAGTTGTCCAACCTGTCGAAAAGAAGTCCATCACAGTTTCTGCTGTGTCCTCAACGTTGGCGCCCATTCCAGTGCAACCGTTATCCCAGCCGGCCATTCTGATTCAAGCCTGCGTGAGTGTTTCTGTTTGCACTTTTCCTGTCCAACTAATATACGGCCAGAAGAATTAGGTTAATATTCTCTTGGCAGTTTGGACATTTTCATGTTTGTTTTCTTTTGTTTGCAGCCTAATGGAGACCCAGTTAACGGCCAACAACTTGCTTCCTCCCACATGATCACGGACTCCATATCGTTTAATCCCAGTACCCCCATCTCGATCGCCATCCCCGTGACCCTCGTCAACAATGTCTCAACACCGAATGTCCGCAAAGAAACCACACGGACCCTACTGAAAGATGATCGGTTGCCTGTGGCTATTCTCCCCAAACCTTCTACCAGCACCACCGCTCTTAGTCCAGTGTCTACACGACGAGTTTCGTTACCGACACTGAGCGAAGGCGAGGTGTTGTCTCGTCGTCTGTCGCGATTAATCAAGCCCAGCTTCATGCAAGTCTATGTAAAACATTACAACGAGGTCCGCAACGAACCACGGCTAGCGGATATAGCGCTAGACAATCACGCCACCTTGTTTCAGTTGTTCGAATTCTACGACTGGGAAGTGAGTAGTAAGCACTTTCAATTTCCGAGACTTTTCTCGGTTTGCCTGACTGAAGTTTTCCTTAAGTAAATTTTCGAGAAACCATTTGTGAGTTGCGTCGTCATTTATCATATCACGAGGTGTTTATTGTTTTGTTCATACTGTGTCACATGTAACCTGTTAGATACTTTCATGTTATCCATGATTTGTGGTAACCCTGGCCTCAAATCCGCTGCTTTACGCTTAACAACCGGCTTAGCTCTGTTCGAAAACAATTGGTTGTCTATAAATTGACCTAGTTGTACTTATCAGCTATTCCGTGACATGGTGCCACCATATATGCAATGGGATTATAATCACTAAGTCTTCGTCTGATGAACATGACAACGTCGCTGATCTGCTGGCTTATTTCAATGCTAATACATCCAGGGATTTGCTGTCCGAATTTTTTGTTTTTCTAGATTGTCTGCTGCGCGGACGGTTTTCTCGGAGCTGTATCCGTCGCTCATGAACTCTAGGCATGATTTAGCTCTTACCATTTGTACCAAAATGAATGTGTCGGCTCTTCACGTTGGACGTTTAGAACCACTTGTTCTAGTGTAGCGCGCATAGTTTGACGAGTTCGTTTTTTCTGTTTCTGGTGGGTGCAAGCACACACGTACAATAATCTATCAGCAGTTATCGATTACTTCCTGATTTTGTTAATCTCTCTTTCAATCCGATGACCTCCTCAACATGAACGTGATTACCTCATAGACGAGAATTTGTTAGACCTGAATGGCTAGCAGCCGTTTTTATTTAGTGACCTGTTGGCTAATCCAATTTCGGACATACGTAAGGGGAAGAATGTGGTGTTCCAAAGAATGAGCCTGTCGGCCTCCCAAGTTGGGAGCCCTTTTGACGCGCGGATACATCTTCACCCTACAGTGGGAATATAGACACTCTAGACAGCCCGTGGCTTGAAGGCTGCCTTCGATGCGGTTGTTCGCAGGGTTCGCTGGAACTGTCTCCTTCACAAAGGAGTTCCGAGGAGGCACGTGAATCTATTAATATCACTATATACTCACTCTGAAAGCAGGGTGATAGTTTATGGCTATCTCGGTTGTTTATCACCTATAGTAATGTTCGCCCGACATGTCCGCTTGCTCCTTTCCTGGAGACGTTTTGGAAAGTGCATCTGGGAAGTCCACTGAGGGCTATATTTAATCTCTTCCTGACACTAAGTGACCCACGTGGAGTATGTGGTTGATATTTTCCTGCTCGACTCCCCTATCGAAAGCCTGCAGATCATAGTAAACAGAGTGAACGACCGGGCTAGCTTGTTTAGATTACCGAGCACCTTCAAACGGCAAAGTAACGTTTCAGGAATGCGGCCTCGTCATTTTCGAGTTCCTTGTTATAGGCAGTCTACTTGGGACTGTGGACAAATTTGCACATTTGGATAGCACTATCTCGTCAGGTTGTGATATTACTAATGAGAAGTGAACATCCGAGACTGCTATCCAAACACTCACTCTACATGCACTGGTTTAGTCAGATTCACTTATCTCTCTGGAGTTTCTTCGTGAGAGAGAGATTTCCCGAGATAATAGTAACCGAGTCAAAGACTGTCTTCAGGTTTAAAAAGACCACAAGCATTGTCTTTCGCAGGGTACCATTGTGGTCAGTACACCCTCGACCGGATAGGAATCCAGATTGTTCATCAGATAGTCGGGTTTTCCTTGGATTGAATGAGCCGACCTAATGTAAGACCAGTGAGTGACTTCAACACACTAGACCGATGCCTCCATAGTTTTCACATTGAAATAACTGTTGATTGACACTAAGCACATATTTTCTGTTTCCCAGACTGTTTGGCGTGTTTTTATTAGTTCTTATATCAGCAAGTCCTTGGAGAAAGGAGGAGAGAGGTAATATGTTCCGGGGACCTTATTGTGCTTCGGTAATTTAAGCTCCAGAGCCACTTCTGTCTGGAACACACTAACTGATTATTTGGATCCCGTCGTCTGTTTAATCTAACTGAGGCCATCCTAACTGCTATTTACTATTTTCAACCTGCCTGCCAAGTAGACGTGACCGGCTGGCGATAAGAGAACCATCTTCTTTAATCACAGTCTTACCAGCCGGGCGACCAGCACAACCACGAATCGGAGAAAATAGCCTTCTGCTACTCCTAAATAAGTTATCGCTCCATCTCCTCCTTTGCAACACGGTCTTTGCGCGGTCTTATTCACCTGACGTTTAAGTGCTTGACGATCGTCATATTTAAGGCCGGTTGGAATCAAACGACGCTTGTTTGTAAGGTCAGTCGACGCAACGACAATCCTATTCTGTCAAGACTGCACATCTCCTTTAGAGCACACCTGCTCACATCAAGCCTTTGTGATTTGTTCTGTGTTCGTTTGGCTCTCTCATCTGACTCGATCTGAGCGAGTTGTGTATCACTGCTCCTTGGGAAGCCGGCTAGAATGCCGGCTAATTATCGTGTGTTTGCGAGTACGTGATCCCTGGGCAAACAAACCGGTCACGCACAACGGTGTGATGCCAGTCTAAGTTGTTGCACGACAGTCATTAATAGACCGGTTCCACTCGTATCTGACTGTTGTGTGATCGATTTGTGTCTATGACCAAGATGCGACTGCTCTTTTCTATGCTGAAATGTGCACATTGTGATCTGGAGACCATAAGGTGCGCGGACTTGCACCGACCTTTAGCCAATGTCGGTGTGTTGGCTCCGGGCCCCTAACATACCCCCCAGGCTCTTCTCGTCTGGAGAAAGGTAGCCAAGTTAGGCATTAAAATCCCCGCCTACTATGATAATACTAGTGTCTAGTCATACTCTGGAGTTCGGCGAGGCGTTGTTGAACGCGTTCTTATTGACATCTGAATTGACGTCCGTCATAGCGTACGTAGTACAGCGCATGCACAACATTCTGCGTTGAAGGGCTGTAACCGATGTTCTGAATCTGACAGCTCATACATAACCATTCACTGGAGTCGAATCGAAGAAACCTCGCCCTGCTTTGAAACTCAGGACGATTTCCCCTCCGGCTTGACCGTAAGATTCGGCTTTGGCGTCACCGGAGACCCCGAGAGAAAAGCGGTCTGACAGCGAGCTCAAATGAATAACGATGCTTGAATTGCGGGTTCACGTCTTCGAAACGTAGCACACATTAGGCTCCTGATTCCAGAAAGTGCTTACCAAGGCAAATTGTTGGCCAACATGTCGAAGAGTGCGAACATTAAAAACGCCTATATTATCCCGTTATTTTGGATTTCAAAAAGTGTATGACCCGAAGGTTCAGGAAAGGCAGAAGAACTGAAAGACGAAATAGAACGAGAAGGTGGTACTAGATAACTTATGCCACTGTTGAAAGTACAACTTCTGATACTTTCTGGCCGTTTACGCCACGGAAGTGAGTTATCTTCAGGGACCCCACCTGGAGTCTATGATTCAATGTCTAACCTGCGAGGCAACAGAAAATAAGGTTTTCTTGGGGGACTTTACCCGTACCCTGTGACTCGACAATCCGACTCACTTGACAATGAGTAACTTGTCTGGCACGAGTTCACAGTAGGTAAGATATCGATTCCTATTTTGATTCTGATCATCCCTGCTTGTAGTTAATTTATTCGATGCTACATCCGGCTTTTGAATGATACTGAGAGTTATTTTTACTGTGTTAGATAACACGTCGGTGGTCACTGTCAACCGTTGGGTGATCGGAGTGCTTCTTCGTTTGGGAGCACTTTTTCTAACCCTCCTTTTTTATTCAGTAGATGACCGCGCCACAGTTTTGAATATAGTTCTGGTGTATGCTCATAGAATTGTGCCTCACTACCTAAGCACTCCTGCGCGGACAATTGTTTTTCACTCGACTGCTTGGTTTTTTACTGTCTGACATGGTTGCAGTTGGTAGGGCCGTAGTCAACGTAGCCCTTTGGATCGACGCATTGCACATGTCCAACCATCACGTCAAGGTTGTGGAATGGATACTGGGTTCCCTTCCATTGTAATTGTTCGATCTGATGACCCAGTGAGTGTTATGTCATAGCTGGTCGACTTTGTTCATCTCACAGCATTAAATTTCTTGAGTGATGAAGTAAGTAGCGGTTAGTCAAATGGTTGTTATCAGACCTAACGCAATAAGCCTTTCTTTTGAAGCGGGATAATTTTAGCTTGAACGCTTTCGATTGCTGGCTTCTGTTCAACATGGTCCGATGCGTTTACAACTTGTCTTACCGAGTTTAATTGTACAAGTCTTTTAATTGTACTGTTTTGAGATGAGCTGCTATGTGTATCTTAGGGCCTGTTCTCTGCAGTTTGCCAGTGATTGTTGTTTTTGTTCCTGTAGGGGGCTACGAGGCTTACAAGTTGATACTGCATATGTTTTACCGGGAGGTCTGTGGAGCTCAAAAAACCGT
Source organism: Paragonimus skrjabini miyazakii (assembly GCA_014338405.1). Lineage (NCBI taxonomy): Eukaryota > Metazoa > Platyhelminthes > Trematoda > Plagiorchiida > Troglotrematidae > Paragonimus > Paragonimus skrjabini miyazakii. The sequence goes on from JTDE01022279.1 coordinate 15,152, forward strand.
CTTGGTCAATTTGTGGTGGTTGTGTGATAACATGATATAATAACATCATAAATGATAGTAGACGTACATTCACGGTAGTTCATCCGAGGAAGGTAGCCCAAGGCCACGTCGCATCAAGTGGTAGGAACATAACGTAATGTTACCAACGAATCAAGTGTGCCACAGTTGGCATGAAAACTTCGGTCAGAATGGAAAGGGAAAGAAAAACTAGGTGTACCTACGAAAGTTACACTCTTCCGAGGATTTGAGTGATGTAAGGTAGCACATACGATTCGTTTCATGTTAACACATGTCAAGCTTTCATAGGTGCTGAACGTGTTTCCTACTGATCCCGCTAGCTGTTTGTATGACAGCTTCCGTCACCCGGCTATCTTCGCCTTCGTTGACTTCTAAAACAGCTGCTTTTGGCCAATCATGTTTGGTCACCTTTCGGAAGGTTGGGCTTCACCGCTTACCAACAATGGGTCATACGCAGTGTGGCCAGATACAACCGTTTCCAATTTCGCGAGACCACATCTCAGTCGAAAGAAATGCCAGTCACTGTATAGGTGCCTCATTGTGGAGCAAAAATAACTTGTTGGGAGTAAGAACATATTGATCACCGAAGTCATTCGTCTGCCTAGAGTGGAGTCTGTCGTTAAGAATTCTCTCGATTTCTACCGGCGTCGTATCAACAACTTCATCTGGAACCAATTGTCCTTATAGCGTCTCCAGTAAAATTCCTTTTGTAGATCGAATAGTTCTTTCCAATAATCTCCGCGATGGTTTGTCTTCAGTTGATTGAAGATCCAGTCACATCCACGGGCAAGGTGTAGCGATATTGTTCTCACTCCACGCTTGGAGTGACAATTTAGTGTCCCTATCTAACCCCCTTGGAATTCGTACCATTGTCGTTGTGTGGGTGTCGTTGACAGCCTTTGCTGGCAATGAGCCGCTTAAAGGCAGTTAACACTGAGTCGGTATTCATCGAATACGTCAATTCGATGAGTTGTCCTGATTGCAAAACGGTTGAAAATGCAGTCGTATTGCATTTCCGTCGCACATCCTCTTTTAACAAGTGAAGGACCCAAGTGGTGGACTCTGGTTACTGTAAAGGAATTTACATTCTCTCCAATTCTGTTCATTAGCGGCGGTGCCATGGCTTTTTGATATGGTGCCTCAATCACTCTCGGGGGTTGTAATAATTCATGTAAAACTCTTTATGGCTCTGTCTTCAGGTATAATTCAGAAGTTTTAATGTAAAACAAAAGGAGCGTAATTCGGACCTAAATGATCGCTATTCTCGTGTTGGACGATCAAATTGGCCACAAATTCTCCCGCTGATAATACAAATGGATTGCTGGCCTCAAGAAGCGAGTCGGCATTTTGTAGTCATTTTTTTGACAAACTAATTGTTTGGGCTTCCTTAAGAAACTGGGGATTTTGAGTAAACTTGCTTTGGGATGTTTATTTTATATGTTGGGGTTTTCTTGGAAGTTGAGGCCTCCCTTGCTTAGCATACGCTCTTTTGGGTGTAAATGTTATTGTATCGTGTGGATAATTTCACTCTAAGCATTCTGGGGTTCGCTGATGGAATTACGATGCACTCTGTGTGTATTGTTCTCAGTGTGGAGGTGTCGCCCGTACTTCAGAAGCCATGCAGTGGTGCGCTATATCCTGATCCAGGAGTGCTGTTCATTTAACCACTGTAGTTGGTGACAGGTATTTCGGTTGACACATCTACCGTTTTCACAATTTTGGGCCAATTGCTTTCATCTTCCCAGAAGGCCGTTGAATTATTTAACCATCGCGTAGTCTTCTGATGGTCGTCTGCAAAAATATGGTACGACACAACATCTGCTAGATTGCGTTTTGTATTGATGTGGCGCCATAGTTCTGGAAGAGATGTTTCACGAGTGGTTGTCAGTCGGTTTGCAAGAAACGTCGAAAATCTTTTGGCAGTGTTTTTAATGTTGCGCTGTACAACCATGGAATCCGTTCATACTGTGGTGGTCGAGAGCGGTACGTTTAATTCGAAGTTTACTTGTTTCGAAAGTTTCACTGTCACGTCGTCAGCTGTTATCGTGGTGCACTTGGTAATTCGACGGAAGCAACACAGACTTTGGTTGTGACAGTGTAACGACGGCTCAAATGTTGGCAGTTTTTCATGAGTAAATAGGTTACTGTTCCGTAGCCAAATTCCGAGGCATCACTGAACACTTGCAAATTCAACTTCGTTGTGCCGGGTACTTCCTAGTATTGATATTCGTTCTGGATGGATTATAGCATCCAGCCATCGGTTCCACAATTCCAGCATATCACGATCTGCAATCTTATAGTAGCGTGATTTAAGTTTGTACAAACGTTTCAAGGGACTGTGCACAGTTGGTGTTGTAGATGCTATGTAGCCCAGTGGATCAATAATAGAAGGGGCTGCCGATAACAAGTTTCTTCTGGTGAGTATCTTACTTGCGGAGTTGGCCTGAAAATCATAGGCATCTGTATTGATATTCTGTATCAAACTGGGTGCCCTCCGAGTTTCAAAGAGTAGGAAGTCCAGTTGTGCTGTTATGTCTTCACGATTGTTTTCTTGTAGGGCTGACAAGAACTGTTAATCGTTATTCATCGGTTTGCCAGTTTGACTCCTCCTCTTTAGCTCTTTGGTGAGTCTGTGCGTCCTGGTACGCTGAGTGAACGTTCGTCAACATAAGAGCATCACTGTATCTACTGGACTACGTCCGAGTTGAAGTGATTGCGGTGTGTTACATTAAACACCTGCTCCATTCGTTCCTTAACGCAAATCAATATGTTTAGTTTTTCGTATTAGTTCACATAAGCAGGGTTCTAGGAATGTTACTGGCCTCCAATTTTAGCCGGCAGTTGTGATGTCTGATGCCTCTGTTTCTGCATTTCCCCACAACACGGTAACCTTGACGCGCTATGATGGCATGTGCATCTCGATGACCTACCGGGATAAAATGGACGGCATGCAGATCATGCGGAGAGTCTCATGTTGACCTATAGGTAGTGGTCTGACGAATCACAGTCTACTGATTCCTCATGCTGAGGGCTGGAAGTAGGCTGCCTTTCCGGGAAAGGTGGTACTAAGTCTAGTTCACTGCTTTGCGATACATGCCTCCGAATGGAATGTATTGGTTGGGAACCCTCATCGTTCTGCACTCGAGGTCTATCATAGGCAAGAGGTTATCTTGGTTAACTCCTGATGGTTCTGCGATAATTACTTTCAAACGGATGCACTCATAAATGGTAATAGACGTATATTCAATGGGATTACTCCGAACGGGGTAGTCCATGAACATGTAGTGTCAGGTGGTGAGAATACAACGTAGTCATACCAGCAAAACAGGTATGCTGTAATTGGTATGAAAACTTCAGTCAAATTGGGGAAGAGGAGGGAACAAAATGGGCACGTCACCAGAAGTAAAAGTTCCGGTTATGGTTGGATTTTCACAACGTATACTAGCTTATTTCATCATTATCTTGCATGTTTCAATGTATGACACTTGTTGTACGCTAGCCTATTAAACCTTTACTCTCGTGGTGTGATGCATTTGGGCTTTTCAACCTTTTTTGTGTCATTTTGTTTAATCTCAGTGACATTTTGTCAGTCGATCCTCTGTTCCCTGTCCTCTAACTAGTCACCTAGATGATGTACAAGTGACGCTGCAACAATAATTTGACACGGCATTTGCTTCTAATATGCTAACAGTCAGCCTGATAGAGTTCAATTGTAAAGGTACCAACTACTAATTACACGGTTGTGCATTCGGCATCAACTCTTGTACTTAAAACTTCCCTCCTGTGTCATGCACTTTTCATTTGGCCGCTGATTAAATACAGATTGTGCTCAAGTATACGGCACCGCAAGCAAAAGACATGCACTCGCAACCAAAATTTATACAGTTAAATGAACACGCTTATCACCAGTATTTTACCCTCCGACCGTACTTGTATGTGCGCATTGGCGATGTTACCACAGTATAATCAATGGAGACACTACACGAACAGCCCAAGTTTCACAGCAGTGCTGTAAGATTGCCTATGCTGTGACATTGCTCTTCAGTGTGATGATATGTACATAAAAATTTTAGGGTTTTTCGTTGAGCACACAATATTCGGCTCTACTTTTTTGTTCCAAACACACGCTTCTAGGTGCTGTGTGGTTCGTAAGTATCCTCCTCTTTCAGTCCTAAACTTGTTTTGTTTCACCGTTCCAATTTGATTTCAGTGGAACCAACCTATTGAGGTCTCACAATCTGTTAGGCAGGCCTGCTGGGCAGTTTTCCACGAACAGCTCAATGAAAGTTTAACTGACATGGTGCGGTTTATCAAACGTATCCCTGGCTTTCCCATCTTGAAACCGCAAGACCGGATCCTGCTCGTTCGGAACAGTGGTTTCGAAGTGAGTCGATCGGAGATTCCCTACTGCTTATTCACACACTTCATTTTATTTCAAGCCCTCCAAAGCGATCTGTTTTTGTAATTGAATACTAGACTCTAGTTTCCTATCAGATCCAGTTAGTACTACATGTCCTTGTTACTGCCGGGATTTGGGCTCCGGTCGCGTTATCAGGCTTCAATTTAGTTGATAACCGCGCTGTTGACCTCACATTAGACGTGACCGATTTTTTTATAAACGGTCGGTTACGCCCATCTGTGGATAATGCTCGGCGGTGCTCAATTTACGTCAACAAATTTCCCTACTACCTTTTACTAATCGAATACCATTAAGCTAGTTTTGGCTCCTTAGTTTCCAACTGGATTGTTGATTGAGGTTAACGTGAGAGTTGGCGTGTCTGCTCTCGAGATGATCAGACAACCTGAACTTTACTCGCAAACGAATGTGATAGCGTTTGACCATGATAATTCAATAGTACATACTGTGAAGCCAATGACGCCTTGTCCAACACGGTCATCTCGTTAGAATGTGGCAAGAGGTACAGTTCCGATCGTGACGGATATGCACGACTGATAAGCACCAACAAAAATTGAAGCCTACGTTTACTGATTCTTTCCGAGAGGTGCTGACTGAGTGTGTGAATTTGTAAGCTGCGCCTAATTGCGAGTCATGTTCAATTTACATCAGCCGAATCCTCTACCATTTGCCTTGCTCCAGCTGGCCTTTATGGTCCATTACCTGTACTGGAACAGCGAGTTGGGAACTTGGCATGGACCAGATCATTTTGTGCTAACTTTAGAACAACTCCTCACAATATTTCCTGCTGGCGAACTTTTCTTCCGCTACGGTTTCGCAAACGCAGAGCGTTTGTGCAAATTCACCCAACAGCTACAACATTTGGGTCTCGTTGCCGCATTGGTGATCTTGAACTCAGGTAAGTAATGTGTGTCCGCAAAATGCAAACTACTGAATATAGCATCTCCCAGCTACTTCGTAATTCTTCTGTTTGCAAAGTACCAGTGGTCATTGCCGTGTGTACGACCTACATGCTAATTCGTCACTTGAAGTAGTGCTCAGTGGCTTCTTGAGGTGAATGTTTTTGTTCAGTCAATAGATTTAATTTTGTTAGTATACTGTACTGTTTGTGCATTACTTTGCTGCGTTAAATGACGTACTGATATGTTGTGTATGTGTGTACGTTAACTAACATTGGCCAACTGGACAGAAAGGCCTCATCCGCACGCCTCCTGGTCCTACTCCTTCGGGTTTACACTGGATATGTGGTGTGAGTGAAATTACAAACGGCGCAGTACAAGCCACTTGTGGTGAGTGTTATGCGCAGTCGTGCTTTGGCTTCGACCACGGTGGCCGGCTGATCCGAAGCGGATGCCACCAACCGTAAATACGTGTAATCAAACCAAATGAATCGTATTCATGTCTCCTTATTACCAGTTTAGTGGTTATCAAGGGGTTGAATTGAATTTTTTTTAAAGTAAGTTCTATCTTTTTACTGAAAAGTCTTGACATTGTGTAACCGAAACACAAAAATCAACGCATCACATAAAGTAGTGTGCACGTGTTATGGCTATTTTCTTAATTCAGTGAGGAAAATAGTTGAAAATCTCCCAGATTAGCCATTAAAAACATAATATAGCGAACAAACTTGTTTTCACCTAATCATCGTCACGACTAAGACATTACGTTTTCATGGAAATACGTTATCAGTAAACAAGACATAATTTGGTGACAAAACGTAACAAGTGAATTTAGTATTCCCCGGTCAACCTCGACTAGCTGGATTAAGGAATGGACAGAGTTATTGTCAGCCCTGGAAAGTACCACTTTCACAACAAAGTGAATGTCTGTATGGCACTATTTTACTCAAGAACTGGATTAGTGTCCTCTTCTTCAGTTCTAAAAAAAGTGACATTCCAGGAAGTCAGCGCATGCTGTAGACAAAATCTAATGAATTTGCTGCCCAACTTGGCATGAAAAAATTCCATCTCAAGATTGGTGATTTGAACCATTCAGTGTCTGCCCTTCGTTACGGTATAACTCATAACAGGCGTATCTAACGCATGCAGCAAAATTGACATAGAAGTGCGGAAACACCGCTGGCGCGACCATGTTTTACTACCAGTTATTACCCTCAACAGTTTATATCTTCGAGGGTAAAATCTCCTAAGATGGTAGGTCCAACAATTAACACAACACTGTCGCGATATGTTTAAATGCAGGCGCACCCGACGAGTGACCTCTCTTCGTGGTCGGAGGTCAGATCGAAATCCAGATTCTTCGAAAGCGTCAAATGCCTGTCCATCCAGCAAACAAAAAGGTTTGATTGATAAGAGCTGGGTGTGCGAGTCAGTTGATTTTGATTTTAATGAGATTATGATACTGAGAGATCACATTCTTCTTGATAACCAACAACTACCTGGCCCATCCAGAAATGGATGGTTTGCGATCTGCCAGGATGATGTACTTATCAACGTGTACAACAGCCATCAGTAAACCAGTGTACACTGGCGTGATCGGCACATTTACTCTTCTTTGTTGCTGTTTAATGTTAGCTCATTATGCTTGCTTGATCGATTGGGGAAAACAGTCTAGTTTACTGTTAGCTCCTCGACTTTCTAAGCAGTCTCGTCATATTGTGATAGAAGGTATTTCAATTTATGGACGTTCGAATGCTGCGGTATTCTTAACTGCTGCTGTAACTGACTCTCAAGATCCACTGAGGGAATCGGATAGTATTGTTACCGTATCCTGTTCATCATGAACGCGAATAACAGATACGAACAACGGTGAACAAATTACGCGGATTAGAAATCCTTTCTCATTGACCGAGACTTCGAAATAAAGGAGACACTGAGAAAACTGACTAGACAGACTCCGTATAGGCTGTGTAGTTTTAATGTCATACGCTTTGCGAATTTACTTGACATACTTCTGTGTATTTATATAAATGAAAACCTTGTGGCCGCTTGAGTACATGAAAGTATATTTGAATCACACGCTGATCTGTAGCTAAGTGCCGACTTGAGACATTGTAGTTTTGGCTGCGAAATCGTGTTCTTTGGATTAGATTCACTTTACCCTTAACCTTATCTCTGCTTGTGACCGTTTTACTAGTGACGAGTCTTGCTAATCTCAGAAGCGCTGGTAGATAAGAAACTGGTTGCGCATGTGAGAAGCACTCTGTTGAAGACGGTTCGGACGTGACTTAACCGGCCAAACATTTGGCTGGTGAAGAATTGCTAATGATTGCCCATTCGGCTGCTGTCCATCAGTCTGTGAACCAGCAAACTATCCGGTTCTACTTATCAAAATAATCGGCTATTGTCTCCAAAGTCAGTTTTGTTCACAAACACATTTCTACCGTCGATAACTTAACGACATTTTTGCCATCATAACTAGTTATTGAGGCTTTCCCTCTTGTGTATCATTTCAACAGCGTTCACTCTATTTGTTTCAGTCCGGTAGTAGAATCGAACAGTGCTTTTTCATTCTCTGGATGTTGAATTATCGTGGTACACGGGCTCGTCTATAGGTATATCGTAAGTCAACTTGGACGATACATTAACCTCAACAAAACTCGGACAGAACTCTGGTGCGAACTTTCTAGTAAAGCTGGATGCTTCTTCCAGAAGATTCGTTTGAGGCCGACTTTCAGATGCTAGCAAAATCACTCCGATAGAACGACTGTTTCGAACGATTCATCATGGAATAGTTGGTTCCCGGTACTAAAAGTGGTATATAAGCGGCGAACATATCCATCGTCGTAAACCTTTCGTTCACTGAAGATGAAGCCAAAGATTTGCTCAGTTGCCGTCTGCACGAAATGTTTATCCAAACATTGCCCGTCGCATCCGTGCACACTAGTTTCACGTCCTCCTTCGCTACCTTCTTTCAACTCACTGACAATACCCCGGCCCACATCCCAACCATGATTGTTCACTCGTTCTCATACTGTTGTGCAGCGGAGTATATTGGACGTATGACCAAACAGCTGTCAAAGCGAATGTAAAGGCGTCAACCAGTCTGTCTAAGGAACTTACCAGTAGAGTCGATGATCAATTCAATCATCGCTCTTTCGGTTGACATGACTCACCAAGCTGACCCTGTTCGGCCCTTAGTGTCATCTACCGTGTACCCAAGATTCACATAATCGATTCAGCAGCGACATACGACAACAGTTGTAGTGATCGCAATTAAGTTGCGTATTTCAGCTTTATGCATTCGGTAGCCGCTCATTCAAATCGCAGAATCTACCACTCTGGTCTCACGCTTATGCATCGTTATTCGCGGTATGTCAAATGACGGTTTATCTTAATCGCCGGGCAACAGTATAGAGCGTCGTCAACTGGGTTATTTTTTAATTTACCAACAGTCAATTTGTTTGACACGTCGACTAACATTTTGCTTATCCTTGGCATTCCGCATGTAGTCCGTATTTACTTTGTGTTGTATGGTGAGAATATCCGAAAACATTTGTTTGTCAATCCGTCTTGGTATAACATGCGAAACCTTCTGCTACACTTGTCTCTACCAACCATGCATTCAGAATCAACAAACCCGATCATAGTTCTTCGTTCTAACGGCGTGTGTTTTTCAACTTTGCTTTCTATAACGTTGGATACAAATTAGCATCACTATTCGGAAGGCAAGCCTCAATGAGCATTAATAGATTATCCTTTAGAACAGAACAGTCAAATGCAGTTGCAAAGCTCTTCTCATTCTCAGTTTTGTACTTATTTAACCCTGCTTTAGCAAGTCACCGGTGTGGGATCTGAATGTGACAAATATTGCATTTAATTTCCCGCCTAATATTACTACATTGAGTCCCTGATTTCTGTTACCATAAGATTCTCTCAAGATCCCCCCGCATTTTCTTGCACCGTTCAAGTTTTATTTTACTAGTCATTTTACTGATCGTTTTTGTTCGGACTAAGCGCAATTCTTCCACGACTATGTAAACACTACAGGTCTTTGCTTCAATGTTTTCCTGATATTCCTTTATGTTAAATGTCTGAACCTTCGAGCTGAATTTCGTCCGTTTTTTCATCATCGTGATGATACATACCGCCCACATCGGTGAATGTGCGTACCACGTGATTTTCTAGTGAAGAAGTGTTTGCTTAACTTGTAGTTTTTCAACTGTCTGTGTGTTGCTGTGTTGCTTTAGATCTCACCTGAGGTAGATGCAGCTTTATTGTTGAGACCCACTTGGGAACAACGGACACAGCTTGAGTTTTACTTTCTTAGTTTACATCCTGATCGTAGTGTATTCTGCGACCTGTGTGATGGCATCTTCAATCATAGCCGCTGCATATTCTCAAGCTCTCACTCAAAATATGTTGTGTGGCGAAGGAGATGGCTTTTGGTTCTGGTTGATCATGCTTGAGTATCAATTCTACGCCTTCGTCCCGTGGTGCGTTTTCTCACTGACCGCAAGTAGGGATGCACGGACTACGAAATAGAGCAACGTGAAGTACATATTCAAGCTGACAAGCTCGATGACGTTAAGCCCAGAAATGTTCGGCTCACAATCTTTGAAGATCCATCATCTGAAATCTGCGCAGTTCAGATATTGGCTCCTCTATGGGAGCACTCTTGTGCACTGATGTGGATAAAAAACCGGTAAATTCCTGTCATTCGCATGAAACGGGTTTCACAATCTTGCGATACGACGGCCTGTGGATAACGAGTGTATTCATCTTTTCGTTGCGCCTTAGGTTGATAAATGCCGCTGTGTTCTATGAAGCGTAACCATTGACTATTTCACTTGCAACTATTTACCAAATGACCGCATTGACAAAGTAATATGTAACTTTCAAATGTGACCTTAGTCTTCCATTTTTTGTGAACTACTATCGCCGGCTTGTTTTGAATGCGTTAAAGCTGTTTGCGTTTCTTCCCTGCTGCCTCGTCGGAATATTCCGAATGTTTTTATATCATACTAAACACTCATTGTTAGATGCACGTTTATGTTTAATTCGATTCATTTTACAGAACTTCCAAGTCTATCTGACCGAGAAACTGTTGAGGCGCTGCGCGAAAGAATATTGAATGCTGTCAAGTATAGTCTGAATGTTCGGTATCAAGACACCGATAAAATAGTGTCCGATATTGAACTTACTCTGAGGCATCTTCGCGATATGGGCCGCGAGCATCGAATTTTGCTGGAATGTCTCAAGGTCGAGGACAGGCTTGAATTTCCCGATGATCTGTACGCGGAACTTTTCAAATTAATAGGCGATTGATGCGCTTTTCTCTCAATGCATGTATCAAGAACAAACGGTTTAAGATTTTATTCCTTCCCAGATCTGAACTGCCTTCCAATTTTCACGTGTACATTTATGCCATCTTTGCGTCTTTATTTTTTGTTCATTCTTGTAGATGTTCTTTTGCGTGTGCACCATCCGGTTGCCACGCAACTTCTGTGAATATAATATATTTTTTATGCAAAAAAACCCCGCATAAATAAGAAAGCGTTCCAAACGCTTTACGGGGTTTATATAAGGCCGCTCCTCGAGTATGCTAAT
>JTDE01022280.1:0-11464 GCA_014338405.1 Paragonimus skrjabini miyazakii
AGGGTTTTCTTGGGGGACCCCACCCGGAGCCAATGACTCAAGAGTCTGACTCACTTGGCAGTGAGGGGCTTGCCTAGCCCGAGGGCGCAGTAAATAGGACAATGATGTCTCGTTCTGAGAACTGCTGCGCGCAGTGGATGTACTCGAAGCCACATCAGGCTTTTGGGAGATACTAGATGTGTTTTCGATCGCATTGGATAATACGCCGGCGGTCACGGTCAACCGTTGGACGATCGGAGTGCTCTATGTTTGAGGGCACCTTTTCTAACCCCCTTCTTCCTGATACGAAAGACAGCAGTGTCACAACTATAAAAATGGTTCTGTTGTATGCTTATAGAATCGTGACTCACTATCTAAGCACTCCTACGCGGTCAGTAGTGCGACATACAATCCTATGAGTGTAACTGCCTTTCGTCTGACTGCTCTCCTTTGGCCTGTCTGACAAGGTTGCACCTGGAAGGACCGGAGTCCTAGTCAGCATGGTCCATCGGATCAAAACAGTACACAAGCCGGACCACCTCGCTAAGGTAGCAGTATAGGTCGGTTATTGACGTGAACAAAGACAGTCCGAAACACTGTATCGCCAGAACTGTCGGTTAGACATGATGGTCACTAGGCTGTACTTCAGTGTTTATTTATCCCTGCTTAATGAGCCATGAAAGACAGAATCACGGTTTTGTAGAAGTGTATCACCGTTGACAACTTCCGAAAGATAGGTAAATTCCATCTGCAATGTTGACTCTATGATGGTATCCATGGAAGCCTTTACAATGTAAGAGTTGCCATGAAATCAGCAACTTACGGCGCAGGGATGGACAGCCTGGATTGAAGAAAGAGGATTAAAGTAGTCATCTGAAGGTGCCCAAACCACCCTGAATCCATGGCAGAAGTGGCAACCAACCCACATTGAAGCTAACTAACCTACTGAAGCTTTCAGCCTCGTCACACGATAACCAGGTTATTAGTAACGGGCTACATAGATCTGCACAGCTGAACACAGGATCCCATGAACTCTCATACATAACGATTAACTGGAAAGTCGACGTAGATGACATATGGGGAAACAGAAGACTTTTTCGGATAGTCATCCATGAACACTGATGTAGCTGACAGGATGAAAGAGTGGGTGAAAAATTCGCCATTCAAAACTGACCGACAAAAACGCCTCGTTGAGATTAATAATACAACCGAACCCAAACACACGAATTGTTGTTTGGACGATTTAATGCAAAATAATCGCGTAAAGGGATACCATGACCGATATCATGCTCATTAATAGTACTGCAATTACAGCGTTACTGTAGAAGACGCAAATGTGACGGATTTCAGGCAGTAGTCCTCAAATAAACCTGGGAAGAAATCTGCCCAGTACATGGACGGTTCACATTCAATTTCAGCATAACATGCCTGCGGGTTACATAGCATTTATGCCTGTCTGTGCAAACTGTTTGGGGGTCGCGAGTTAGAACTGTAAGCTGAGTGTGACTTATATTTACTGAACTTACTAACTAGTTACAACTAATTTGCATTGGTGTCCCAACAAACATAAAATGAAAATAGCTTGGAGAACTGAGAAAACCACAAAAAAATAAGTCAATTGATGAAGAAAACTAGTTTTTTGGGTAAAAGAACTTACAACACAAACGCTCTTGATAACGATTCTAATGGGGTTTGGCGGCACCATCCACCAAAAGTGTTCCCAATCCTTTGGATCCCAGTTTGACAACCAGAAATGCCATGTTGAAGCAAGTCTCGACGTCGATGTAGTCATAACCCAAACCCGGATCGTACACTGATCATCAGACTGTCACTTTCATCCCGAACAAACACGCAAACAGTGCACGATGTGTCAAACGATGGACTGCTATACGCTAGCCTTATCTTAATTAACGGAACCTGTGAAATGAGATAGCTAGGCTAAATGGTAAACATTGTCCGTCACAAAAACATGCAAGCAAACGCTGTTGTTGTCAGCGCGCTGTTTCCACCAATAGCTGTTAATTTTTCAGAGGCACAGGCAGACGAAAACAAGTATGCTTTGGACACTCAGGTTTTTCAATCGTACGAGCTATCTGTAGATTTGCAGTATTCAATCAACCCTTAAAAGAAAGACGAGGACAAAGCTGGCGTTATGTGTAGGTTGGCAAACACCATCCAGGCGTTGACCACGCGATCGTCGATCTCATCAGACAAAACAGTAACGCTGGCGCAACTGGCAAGGTTGATAAACTTATTGATCACCTTCAACAGCTCATTATCAAGGGCGAATAAAGGAGTGGGCTGCTGTCGTCCGACAACACCTTGCAATTAAAAAAATGCAAAGTTTACATTAAACTTACGCGCTGAAATCTTTAATTTGCTTAACATGCTTAGAGCTGACTGTGAAGCAACTCAAACTGAAGTAATATCATAAGCACACTAAGTTTCGAAGTGCTGAACCTGGAAACAGTCTCGCAAGCCTATGTTAACAGACTACAAGTAACTCGAGGACTCGTCTAGCGCAAAAGTGAGTGCGGAATAAAAGAATGGAGGGCCCAGATGTACCCTACTGGGTTGGTGAAAAACTGCCACAAGTCTTACAACCAACGGTGGAATCGTAATGGGTAAGGCAAACTAGGATGACGTACAATGGCCGTCCCCATCATCATGTCTGAAAGTGATATACATATTAACGATTAACTATGTACACCACATTAGTAACAATAATTACTACCTGGATATCCAAACTGACAGGCGCCACCTTCCTGCCGACAGTCCTGAAAGCTAGTTTCGGAGCACTTTGGAAAATCGAGGGTGATTCGGTCATCTGTAACATAGTAGAGAACAATTTAAGGAAAACATAAAGATAGCTGAAACAGAAAATCAAATCCAGATAACTAAATACAATAATGAACTCATGGAAACCGATAGTACTACTGTATCACAACCGGATTGAATAATACTCGAACAAAGATACCCCGGAAACTAGAACCGACCACCATATTAATAACACCTGATATATACCTGGGTTCTCTCAGTTTAGTGAATCTGTGAATAGCAAGTACCATTTGTGACTGGGCAGATCAACGATGGCATCAAGTGGACTACAAAGCCGTTTGTAAACATAAGACAAAGGGCGGATTACTTTGCATCTGTACACCGTTCTGATAGATAGTTGGAAACACGGTCAAATGGAAGAGATATATTCACTGATTACCTAGACTTCAGTTTTTGCATGAGCATAATGGAATCAAAGCTCGAGTAACTAGATTGTTACACAATGAACATCTTTGTACTTAACGTAACCTCTGGTCAGCGGCTTCGCTGACTGGGAAACGTACTTCGAAATCCACTACACCGCTTGACTGGTACAGCTCTGTTTGAAGAATCCGGACGGCGCGGCAGCCAGACATTGATCAAGCACCAAAAAATAACAAACCCGATGTTTGGGCTTACTGCCATTTACTCAACGTGCTTATCCACCAGAGAACCTAAAGACCCTAAAGACTATCTATAGCTACACTAACAGATAAGGCATAGGATTTTAAACAGAGATGGCTGTGAGAGATATAGCACATTTGGAAAACACATGTTTCCCAGTAGTATAAATATATATAACAGCTTTGGACTATATGTAAATATTGGACAAACAAGGTACATATGCTCGGATCTATCGTGAAAAGGACAAGGTTCTTATTCACAACTCACTGCAGTTTCACATGCGCATTGGTTGCATCTTCATTCACACAAAGTGAGTGAAGCGACAGTTTACTGTTAGAAATATTACCTAGTTCTCGGTGGCCACCGATAGCCTGACCACCGTTGAACATTGCACTAACCATCTCACTTCATTCGGTGTAACTCCGTTAAACTTGCTACATACAATGCGAGTTGGCGTACGGAAATGTACCGATATGGTAATAGCCTAAAGCTTTAGTTTAACAACGTTTCCGAAAGTTATGGAAGACAAATCCGCTAGCGTTACGACTACGTAAGACAACTGATTTGACGTCGGGCGGAAAAATAAAGGAAAGGGACCTGATGACTAAAAACAACTCTCTACGTGAGCACTCGATATCAAAGTGTCCGCAAACTGAAAGCAAAAAACCGAGCTATAAGTGGAGGTAAGGCATCATCAGTAAGATAGCTTTCCCTGTGGCTTTCACTGCCTCGCGTCAGTAAGCGCACTAACCTCACGAACATTTCAGTCAAACACAGCAACATGCACGTCACTCAGCCCGATTGACCCCCAACCCCAACTAAAGCCTCCAGCCACCGACTTTGAGTCCCGAAGGCTCCAACCCGGAAGACGAGCGCGTTGGTGACTGATTTCATTTATCCATACGAGGTTATCATCTGTCCACCTCACACTTTAGACCAGCCGGCCGTGATATTCACAAGGTGCGGGGTGGCAGACGACCAGCTGGCAATTTTAATACACGGCTCAAACATCTAGGTTTGTGTATACTTGCAGACTGAATAAAGGATCTCGCTTATTACTTACTACTAAATACTCGCTTGTAAACCTCCATGATGCTTATCCGTTGGTGCGAACGACCGAACGTAAACATCGACATCTAGAAAAAGGAAGACGGTTCACATCGTCGACTTCGACCGGCCGGGTTTCGCAGCTGTAAAACAGAACAGTCCGCAGAGTCGCTTTACGTACGCGACGCTTTAGTCTTTGGAATGTCTCTCCGTCGTCACAGATATCCTAGATTAGTGAATGCCATCCTAGCCTCGGAGATACCGGCTTTTATTTCCCTCTTTATGTTTTCGCTACTGACAACACAATTTCCCAGGCACACAAGCCGGTTAACAACCCCCATAACTTCATTATGAAGCATTAAATCTACGTAGTCATGTCAATCTTGTCAAAGTACTGTGCAGTCTGGGACTGCGAAGAACATTTCGAAATACCTGGCAGAGCGTGAAGTAACATCCGACATCGTTTACATTACCTAAAAATTGGTAAACAACATTCGTCGCCTGTATAGGCATGACCAAACGGCATTGTCAGACAGGAGGTTCATACAAGAACTTTGACAGTGTCATAGACAATTCTCCATTATTTCGTCTATGGCAAAATTAAACAGTGATGAGGGTGGACAGCCTTGAAGTGCGCTGCTGCTGAAACTGAAGTATGGGAATGAAACGCTGACAGTACGCTCACATACTTGTTTGGCATACCAGTACGTTTAAACGACTCCTCGGTTGTGGATCGATAGACTGAACAGAACGCATCTTTACAGTCGAGAAAAATGGCAGTTGGCTGACGGCAAGTAAGACGCTGCTCCAGAATGTGGCGAAAAAAGAAACTTCAATCAACACATCCTCGTACGAGACGACACCCTGCTTATCCTTCACTGATGGCTGCTTCCAAACTGCAATGAATTGGCGAAGTAGAATAGAAACCCGAACCTTGGTTACGACTGGGGTTAGGCTGGTCCCTTCATGGTGTTCGCAAGAGCTCCCGAACACATTCTAGAAGATGGGAACTAGTATCGGACAACTCAGTAAGGATGTTTTCCGCTATCCACACAAGTTGGAACAACTGTGTTGAAGGCCCCTACCGATGTCTTCCATCATTCTAAAAAGTGCCGACAAGAGATTATTTGAGACAGCAGCCCTATTGTGTTTGAGAGACGAATTGAAACAGCAAACCTCAATGATTATAGGTGATTCTGAAACTGCCCATCAGGGCACTACATTGAAATGTTGTGGCGGACACTGCAGAAACAGCAGGCCATCCAAATCGAGTAACATCTTATACTTGTTAGGTATCTATGCCGTCCGCCAGTGTTCCATCAAGCAGAAGCAGTTTCCACTTGACCAACTTTTTCCGTAGGTTAAGCTTCATGGCTGGCGATCACGTTGCGAATCAGTTTCCCGCGGATATCCTCTTTAAAACCGTTACGACTACCACGAAGAATATTTCGTCTGAAATCTAACAACTCTAATGAGTTCTCTGAAATATATTTTGTTCAACTAGTAAACAACCGTGTCGCACATTATAGTACCTGCTTTATGAATGACCTGCGATATTTAGGTATACCAGCTGTTGGGATCTTTGGAGCCAGAGCTGCTAAACTTGTGTTCTGAGCAATTTTAGAACACTTACTTCACTGGTTCCGTGGCCGATTTTTCAACAGACAAACATCACAGCTGTTGGTGCAGTTGCTCAACGAAAGTAAGAACAAAACAACGTTCGAACGCATGATTCGAATCTAGGCATGTGTTCCATTAAGGACTACAGTTTTGAATACAAACTAACTGCTGTGTGGTCTACCTGAAGCCAGGTATAATTCGGGGTAGTAGGGCACCAAGGATAGCAATGACGACCACGAAGTGTAAAACCACAGCTGGCTAATAATAGTCAGGTCCCAACGTACTGTTGCAATGATCACCAACCGCTGCCTGTGCGATGTGATACCGGTCCAAACAAGAAGGTCGAGTTGAGTGTTCATATCTCCCGTCAAAATGTCTACATCACAACTGGTCGACTGAAGATGCCCAAACAGACGTAACTGTAACTGCCGATGACGTGTTTCCTTTGTTCCCTCCTCTACCCCAATTCGACTGAAGTTTTCATACCAATTGTAGCATACCTGACTCACTTGTATGACTACGTTATAGTCCCACCACCTGACGCTGCATGTCCGTGGATTACCTCCTTCGGAGTAACTCCACTGAATGTACGTCTATTACTATTCAGGATTGCACTTGCTTGATATTATTCATCGCAGAATCATCAAGAGTTGACCAAGACAATCTGTTGATTTTTATAGACCTCGACTGCATGCGTTCCGATAGAACATTCGTCGTATCAAGTTGTAAGTTTAGCAGTCACCTACGAAATTATTTAAAATAGAAGATCCCGACGTAACAGACGTCAACACTCCTGAAATATCGGAACTGAATTATTAACTCCGCCAGTAGGTGATCTGTCAGGAGAACAACTGGAACTAGAATTAATGAAACTACGTATTCAGGATTCAGAGAAAGAAACCGAACTAATAAGAAAGCAGACCACATCACAAATGTGTACAAAAACGAAAAGACGGAAGTGAATTGTATCAAGGTGCAACAACAGCGCTTACAAGCACTCCTGAAGTGGAAGTAATGGCCCTAGCCGCGGAACAGCAGTTCGATTTGCCGAATTATAAAAATTAACGACGTGATGGCAATCTGAAATAATATTGGTCATCCGTATGGGAACTACAGATTACGCGAAAGGCGACTGATAACCAAATGGGACTACTTAGTTGATTCCGTTTTCCGGAAGTTTATCCAAAGATACCAATGAACACCGCGTTGTGCTGGGTGTAGATGAAGGTGATGTGCTGGCCAGGAGCATTTCCCGCAAACGCTTCGGTCGAAACTACATGGCTGCTCAGTCATTCATACAGCCAGTTAAGACTCAACACCAAACACTGTATCTCCGATCAGTGTACGCATGTTCCATCACGTCAGTGTGACCTAACATTCACTGCTTACTCATTTCTTCGTGAGGGAGAATGTTGTAATATAGGTTTGTTTCATTAATTTATTTGCCCTTATTACTTCAACTTTCAACCGCAAAAAAAAACAGATGAATATAATCTTCTATACGGACCTACCACTCTGGTTCTGAAACGAAATCGTTTGGCTGTGCGGAAGAGCTTGAATGTTTGCAACAGTGAGGCACGTTGACTAATGCGCAGATGTAGCGTGTACACGGTTATCATGAGGTTCAACGATTTCGATTCGAAAAGTGGACTTTTCGGTAATCAGTCTACCTTTTGCGGTGTAACTTGCGTCCATACAAACTGACAGTGTTACAGTTATATTAAGTGCTCTAACACATCTGCCACTTGACTTGTTAGGCTTGCTCGGCTCCCTTGTGAAGTGAATAAGTCCTCCATTGTGATAACTTCGCTTCCTCTTTTTCCCGCCCATCGTACGCGGAAATTGTACCCGTTCACAAACAATTTGTTCACTTTATAACGATGGCGCGGTTTCTATGATCGCATCTATTCCATGTGGACCCGAAAGCAGCCGGTGCTGCGGAACAGTGGAAACACTAGATCAGGACATTTTCTTTCTTCTCTGATTCTGCCAGATTATACATTCTATCCAGACTGTTTGCTTTGTTCAATCGCATATTTACCTCGGTATATGAAACCGTATTGGACTGTAAAACCCACGAAGACGATGTTAGGACGTTCCAGAATTTTTATATTCAGCCTCGTAACGAAATTTACGCCCGACAAGTGTAGGCAACATATTAACAGAACTCCGATGGAAATCCCTATCAGCTTGTTTGTCGGTTTAAATTGTTAGGCAATCAGTGCATATTCAAGACGGTCATGACAGAGGAACATCGTGACGAAGCATTACATGACTCACTCATCCCCAGAATTCAGTCACCACACACAGATCAGATTGTTAGAACAACGCACATTAACATTTCAGAGCTACTTTGGGCAGGCAAAATCATTGGAGATGGCGTTGCAGCAATCTCAAACATACAAACAATCGCCGGCTTGCAGTTCTGCCATCAAACATGATACCGAGTCACACCTTAAAGAACAAACCTCTGAGCAAACGACTATAATTGATGTTTTTAGAGCAAAACGTTTCGTTTGTGAATTTTCTAAATATGTGTTCTGTCCAGCGAAAGAAGCTGCCTGCAACAGCTCTGGAAGGGAAGGATAGATCCAGAGGGTTTGAAGACAACCTGCAATTACAAAGCAGCGTTTATTCACCCCAACCGTATGACTAACGCTCGTCGTAACTTCGGCTCTAAATCACCTCATCATCCTCATACGCAACAAAACATCAGTAGTTCAAAATGCCGCATAAATGTCACATAACCACGGAAGGGAAAAAACTAACCGTGAACAAGGAAAAAGAAAACAGCGCAGGAGAGGGAGGGACCTAACTGCTAGAAGAATACCTAGGTCAATATTCAAAAATTCAAAATCAAGGTGCCTATACCTTGCAAACAAACAACCAGGCAGTAACCGGAAGTAAGGCATCACCAGCGAGAGAGCCTCCTCACGGATTGCACTGTCCCGCGTCATTGAATGCACTCACTCATTTCACAAACAATCAGGTCAAATAACGACAGCGTTCACACAACTGAACTCGATTAACAACCATCTCAACTAACGTCTCACGCAACCGAATCTGGGAGTCGCGATGGCTCCACCCCGGGAGAGGAACCCGATTTACACTGGTTAAACCATAGGTTAACGAATTCATTTCTCTACGCCGGGTCATCACATGTCCACCACGCACCATACGCCAGTCAGTCGCAGCGTCGGCAGAGTGCACGATGTGGCAGACGACCAGTTGACATCCCCAGTACATGGCCCAGTCACCGCCGAAATACCCCCTGCTAACCATCTCGTTGATTACATCCGGCACGAACGAGCGAACGCAGACATCCGTGGTCAAGTAACTAAAGACGGTTCACGTCTTCTATCCCGAGCGGCTAAGTCTCGCTGCCGTAAAGTAACACAGCTCTTACCGTCTCATTATATACGCGACCTTTAAGAATCAGGGAGATACCTATCTGTCGCCAGAAGTGTCCTAGATTAGTGAACACCGTCCTAGATCTGGAAATACGCGCTTTTATTTCATTCCCTACCCATCCGCCGACGACGATGACGCAGCCTCTTGAGTACAAAAACCGGTGTACAACATCCATAACTTTATTATCCAACATTATATCTACGTAATCATAGCAATCATGCAGAAGCGCTTTGCACTTTGAAGCTGCAAAGCGCATTAGCAAAACGCGAAATAGCCTCCAGCGTTCTTTGTGCAGCTTGGAAAGTGTCAAGTGGCAACAACTTGTCGTCAACATAATCAAGATCAGAAAGCCTTCCACCAGGTAAGAGGTCCACGGTGGCATTTGGTGAGTGCCGCAGATATTCCTCCATTATTTCATGTGACAACATTAATCGAAAATGGCAAAACGGGACAGCATGGACGCATGGCGCTCTTGGTGCTGAAACTGTTAGACAGTTCGCCGTAAACTTCAACCTCAGTTGAAGTGTGGGAATAAAACGCCAACAGTATGTTCACAAAATTGGTCGGTACACCTCTGTGCTTAAGTGACTCTGAACGTGTAGATCGAACCACTGAATCGAACGCACCTTTATAACCGAGACATACGGCAACTGTTGGCCAGCAGTACACGTGACGCTGCTCCAAAATTTGGCAACAGTCACAATTTTATCAGTGCGTCCCCTCCCGGGACGAAACCCTGTCTGTTCTTCCCTACTTTTTGCCTCTCGAGCTGCAGTGAGTTGACGAAGTATAATGGATGCCAAAACCTTACTAATTATCAGGGTTAAGTTAATCCCCTGTGTTTTTCACAAGACTCCCGGGTTCCCTTTTTGAATATGGGAACCATTATTCCAGTGACTCACGTACAAAGAGATGGCCCCTCTGGAATACACACGTTGAAACAGGTGAGCTAACACGTCTACGACCGCCTCTCCATCTTACTTGGAAAGTGGCGGCATGAGACCATCCGGGCCAACAGTTACATTACGTTTGGGAACCGAAATATGATTGCGGACCTCAGTCCTAGTGGGTGGTCTCAAATCTACCGACCAGGGTGCTACACTTCAGGTTTGCGGCGGCAACATAGTAGAAGTAGGAGGCCAGCTGAACTGACTATCAAAGTGTTCCGTCCACCGCTTTAACCTTCTGGGCTTATTGCAGATGAGTGTGCCATTTGTCTCGCTAATAGCTTCACTGACAGACGATCGCCTGGAACCAGTATCACGGACAGGCTTGGACAATCTGCTTACAGCAAAAACTGTTTACATTTCCTTAACTTTTTCCATTAACCAAGTCTCACGATCAGCGTTTACGCTAAGTTTCAGTTCCCTACGGATATTTCTCCTAAACTTATTATGTGAACTGCCAGAAAGAACGTTCTGTTTAGCTCCTAACTTCAGGGATTTCTCTGAGATCGATACATGATACAGTACCTGCTTCATGAATGGCCTGTGAGATCTCGGTCTAGCAGCTGTGAGGATCTTCGAAGTGAGAACTACTAAGATTGCTTTCTAAGCTGATTTGATACTTATGCTTTGCCGACGGCATAGCCAGTTTCTCAACAGCCAGCCAACCCATGATTTGAATCCGAATATGTGCTCTAGTGAAAACAACAGGCCTGAATGGAACCCCGCTGTTGGGAAAATGCACTTATTCCCAAAAATTCGCATTAGTTACAATGGAAATGGATTTCTTCATTTCCTGGGCACTAGAAAGCTCACTGATGAGTAGTCGGGGATTTGGTTAATTTTCAAGTTGAACATCACCCACAATTGATCGCAGCTGTCGCATCCCCATAGACTTTCCAGTCGGCCCCTTTCGAAAAGAAGCACTAGACTCGAGTTTCGCTCTCATTAGAGCTCTAATTGCTTGAAACCACCGCGAAAATTATCCCCTCCCCTTAACTTGAAGTCCCAGCAACCAATAG
>JTDE01022280.1:11564-22817 GCA_014338405.1 Paragonimus skrjabini miyazakii
CAAACCAGCTCGGTCGCTCAACCTGTCCAGCATGGTCTGCATGTTTTCGGCAGAGGGGCTAAGTAAGACAATGTCGTCTGCGTACTCCAGATCGGTCAATCCAGCACCAGGAAAAAGCTCAACACCAAGCCCTTTATACTCCTGAAGCGCACCCTCCAGAATGTCGTCCATCACAAAATTGAACAGGAAAGAGGAAATCGGACAACCCTGACGAACACCACTAGAAGTGATGAACGCCCGAGACAGTTGTCCATAAACTCTCAATCTACTTGCAGAGTGAGCGTACAGTGATCTCAATAAATTCACGTATTTCTCTGACACTTCCTTGCGAAGGAGACAGCGTCAGAGAACGTTACGAGCAACTGAATCGAAAGCAGCCTTTAGGTTCAAAAAGACCACGATTGTCGGCTGTCTGTAACAATGCCGATGTTCCAACATCCGTCGCAAGGTAAAAATATGATCAAAGCACCCTCAACCGGATCGGAATCCTGCCTGTTCTTCGCGTACCCAACTTTCTATGGGCTTAGTGAGACGACGTAAAATGTGGCCAGTGAGTAACTTGGACGCAACGGACACCAAACTGATGCCTCCGTGGTTGTCACATTGACTTTGGGTCCCCTTTTTGAAAACGGGAATTACTGTTGATAGGCACCAATCACGAGGCACCTCTTCAGTCTCCCAGATCGTCTAGAGGAGTTTTGTCAGTTCTGATATCAACCTCTCCCCACCATCCTTGAAAAGAGAAGGAAGCAGGAGGTATGGACCAGGAGCCTTATTACGCTTCAATGATTTAAGCTCCACGACCGCTTCTACTTCCGACGGAGGACCGTCTGGAGTGCAATAACTGACCAATCGGGTACCGTCGTCCACATGTTCTGGTTGAGGCCAGTTGAACTGTTCTTTAAAATGTTCAGCCCCTCCGTCAAGTCGGCGCGATTGACTGATAAGTTAACTATCTTTCTCACATATGGTCTCACTTACACCGACTTGACGGCCAGCACAACCACGGATCAGGGGGAAAAGCTTTCTGCTATTCCCAGATAAAAAGGCTTTTCCCATCTTTTTTGATCGTTCCACCAAGTATTGCTAACGGTATTTGCGCAAGCTTTTAGTCAGCTTGCGTTTAAGTTTTCGACGGTCGTCATCATCATCATAATACGAGGAAGTTGCGTTGGATGAATAATGTCACTGTCGGGTGAACGATAGCTTCTGATACTTCCCGGTCGTTTATGCCGCGGAAGGGGGTTGACTTGAGGGACCCCACCCCGAGTCTTTAACTCAAAAGTCTGACCTGTGAGACAACAGGATAGAGGGTTTTCTTGGGGGACCCCACCCGGAGCCAATGACTCAAGAGTCTGACTCACTTGGCAGTGAGGGGCTTGCCTAGCCCGAGGGCGCAGTAAATAGGACAATGATGTCTCGTTCTGAGAACTGCTGCGCGCAGTGGATGTACTCGAAGCCACATCAGGCTTTTGGGAGATACTAGATGTGTTTTCGATCGCATTGGATAATACGCCGGCGGTCACGGTCAACCGTTGGACGATCGGAGTGCTCTATGTTTGAGGGCACCTTTTCTAACCCCCTTCTTCCTGATACGAAAGACAGCAGTGTCACAACTATAAAAATAGTTCTGTTGTATGCTTATAGAATCGTGACTCACTATCTAAGCACTCCTACGCGGTCAGTAGTGCGACATACAATCCTATGAGTGTAACTGCCTTTCGTCTGACTGCTCCCCTTTGGCCTGTCTGACAAGGTTGCACCTGGAAGGACCGGAGTCCTAGTCAGCATGGTCCATCGGATCGAAACAGTACACAAGCCGGACCACCTCGCCAAGGTAGCAGTATAGGTCGGGAGTTCGAGTCGCGTGATTGAATATACGATTAGCTGATCTGTTCAGCAACAACGGGGACATAACAGTGTTTCTGCAAGATTGCTGTGATTACGTAGATATAAAGTTGGATAATGAAGTTATGGAAGTTGTTCACCGGTTTGTGTACTCAAGAGGCTGCATCATCGGCGTCAGCGGAGGTGTAGGGAATGAAATAAAAGCGCTTATTTCCAAATCTAAGACGGTGTTCGCTAATCTAGGACACCTCTGGCGACAGATAGGTATCTCCCTGATTCTTAAAGGTCGCGTATATAATGAGACGGTAAGGGCTGTGTTACTTTACGGCAGCGAGACTTAGCCGCTCGGGAGAGAAGACGTGAACCGTCTTTAGTTATTTGACCACGGATGTCTGCGTTCGCTCGCTCGCGTCGGGTGTCACCAACCAGTAGGTTAGGAAGCAGCTATTTGATAATGATTGTGAAGCGATTTCTTTCGTTCTATCCTTACATTTGCACAGACTCAGGTGGTTAGGTCGTGGACTGAGGACGTCAGCTAGCCGTCTGCCATACCGTGCACTGCACACAATACGGATGTGTGCGCTCGTGGGACCAACAAATCCACACGCTGTCCTTAGATTTTCAGCTGCACGATAAGCGCGATGAGATTCGGAAATTATTCGGTTTTAAATTCTTAGAACCAAACCCATGTGAGAGAACAGATAATTTCATTGGTCACTTGATCGTCCAACACGAGAATAGCGATCATTTAGGTGCCAATTATGCTCTTTTTGTCTTACATTAAAACTGCTGAATTATGCCTGAAGACAGAGCCATAAAGAGTTTTACATGAATTATTACAACCCCCGAGAGTGATTGAGGCACCATATCAAAAAGCCATGGCACCGCCGCTAATGAACAGAATTGGAGAGAATGTAAATTCCTTTACAGTAACCAGAGTCCACCACTTGGGTCCTTCACTTGTTAAAAGAGGATGTGCGACGGAAATGCAATACGACTGCATTTTCAACCGTTTTACAATCAGGACAACTCATCGAATTGACGTATTCGATGAATACCGACTCAGTGTTAATTGCCTTTAAGCGGCTCATTGTCAGCAAAGGCTGTCAACGATACCCACACAACGACAATGGTACAAATTCCAAAGGGGTTAGATAGGGACACTAAATTGTCACTCCAAGCGTGGAGTGAGAACAATATCGCTAAACCTTGCCCTACTCGTGGATGTGACTGGATCTTCAATCCACTGAAGACAAACCATCGCGGAGATTATTGGAAAGAACTATTCGATCTACCAAAGGAATTCTACTGGAGACGCTAGAAGGACAATTGGTTCCAGATGAAGTTGTTGATACGACGCCGGTAGAAATCGAGAGAATTCTTAACGATAGGCTCTAATCTAGGCAGACAAATGACTTTAATGATCAATATGTTCCTACTCTCAAGAAGGTATTTTTGATCAAAAATAATTCATCTACCCCAACCTTAGACACCGTGGGCAACAACCGTTTCAACAGAACACGACACGAGACAATTTTACGAATTTAAGTTGACGAAATTGGATACGGTTCTACTTGTCCACATTGCAGACAATCCACCGCTGGGAGGCGATGAGGCTTAATCTTCCGAGAGGTGACCTATTACTGGTTGGTGTAACTCCACCCAGAAAGCGTTGGCCGAGGGCAGTTGTCATAGAAGTCAGGGAAGGCGAAGACGGCCTGGAGAAGGACGCTGTCGTACACAAAGCTAACGGGATTACCCGAAATGACATTTGGCAACTGTGAAATCTTGAACGAGGTTTGGCTGCACTGAAACGTGTTCACGAGAAGTGAATCGTACTTGCCGCCTACAGCGTCACAACCCCCAGGGAGAATGTAACCTCTGTTGACATGTTTACTGTGTGCCCTCCTCTACCCCAATTTGACCGAAGTTTTCATATCCCGACTCACTGGTATGACTACGTTATATTCTTACCGCCTGACACTAAATGTCCGTGGATTACCTCCACTGAATGTACGTCTATTACAATTCACGATTGCACTTGCTTGATAATATGGGAATGTAATCTACCACCGTATCTGCGACTGCTGTGCCGAGGACTACACCAACTGCAACCTGGCCGGTAGCGGCAGCCATGGAATCACTCGAAGTGCACAAGTAGTAGAGCGTACAGTTCTGGCGTTCAGTCCCATACGTTGACTACTGTCCTGCATTATTGTTTTTAAAATGTAGCAGAAATCGACCATGAAAAAGTCTAACGTCAATGCGATAACCACCGGTTGGCTTATCTGCTTCAGAGTGCGAACGATAAAAGCACCGCCACCAACTCGTGTACTAGCCTTAATCAAGAAACGAGGAAGACCAGAGGATGGGTGATAACAGATTAGACTTATTACGATCAACAATGTATTATGGGAGCTGTAGAATAAGTGTTATGAATATTGATCCTGAGAAGCCTGAGAGCTCAATTGGATGCAACAGTGTGGGAAAGGTCAGTAGCAGCATATTCTCGCCACCCACCTCGCTGTGTGCAACAGGCTCGGAAACCCGGTCTATACTAAGAGACGCTGATGAAACATGAATTTTATAACGTTACGGGTATTTTTGGCTACATGTGGGCTGACACACTGACAAGACACGTAGACTTAGACACCTAGACGGAACGATGAGGTTCCCAACCAACATTTTTGATTCGGAAGCCTGTACCACAAATCAGCGAAATATACCTAGTACTACCCTTCCCGGAAAGGCATGTTAGCCTTCTTCCAACCCCCAATATGGGGAATCAGGAGGCAGCGATTCGTCAGACCACTACCTATAGGCCAGCAAGCGACTGTCCGTATGATCCGCATACCGTCCAGTTTATGCTAGTAAGTTATCAAATCGCGTCAAGGTCACCGTGTTGTGAGGGTTTGCAGAGACAGAGGCATCAGACATCGCAACTGTCGGCCAAAATGGGATGTCGGCAACATTCCAAAAACCTTGCTTACATGTGAAGTAATATGAAAAACTAAACATATTGATCTGTGCTAAGGAACAAAGGCAGCAGGTATTTAGCGTAATATGCCCTACTGAGCATTAGTAATTCTGCCTATGTTGTCAAGTGGTTTTGTCATTGCGCTGAACAAGTCCAACGATAACAGGATCGATTAGTTGACGTGAAGTCATGGAATCAATAACTTTTACATTTCGTTTTCCATGTAGTTATTTCACATGATGACAGTAGAATGGAGAACGTTCCATGATGCAGACGTCACTTCAATATACTACCAAGCGGTACTAGCGACACTGCACAATGGGACCGAATGAAAGAGGATCATCGGCAACAATCAACACCGAGGAGAAGAAACACTCTACCAAGATCAATTGTATTCACAAGCACAACTTTGAGAACATCGCCCATTAGAAAATCAGCCGGGAGGGAGAACGGACCCCAAAAGCAGTTGATAATACATTAATACTTTGCTTGTAGAGAATATAGCGTTTTTAACAGTCATTTCTCTGGGGCTTTTCAAGGGTTATTTCAGAGAAAATTACACATTTTATGGAAAAATCCTTTAGGTACAGCAGCATATTTCGCAATTTGTTCACCTGTGTTCTCCAGCTTATTTTATTATGAATTGTGTATGTTCCGCGGTTCTGAAGTGACACTCAGCATGTCGTCAGATTTGTGTAGAATCTAGCAAACAGGCGAACGTACAGCGGTATATCTCAAAAACGATGACCGTTAGTAAGTTACACGGGTGTCAATATTCCAAGACCAATTGTGAAGTTAACATGCAACCCGGTATGTTGGCAACAAAGTCAGAATTGTGCGTGAGTCTGCCTCTCTCAGTAAGATGATCTAAAATAACTTCCAGTCAGAAAGTAAGATAGGTGTTTCTGTGATTGTCACACAAACCTTTGGTCCAATTTTGGAAAACAAGAATATACGACAGACATAAAACACATGCAGAAAGTTGTCTACTGAGTACTCAGCCCGCAATGAAAGCCCAAGCAGGGATTGTATGGGGTATGCTGAGCTATCCAAAAGGATGGTCTAGTCAGTGAAATAAGCTATCAGAATCAAGGTCAATATATCAGAACAGACTAGGCCCATCGAATTCCAATTGATCAGAGTGACAAGCGCTGAACGAGATGAACCTACAACTACATCTGTGCACGGTAAACAACAAAATGAAAGTAACTACTGGAAAAAACCTCACAAATCGTTCATAATAAGCACACACAAAAATGTGTTGACTGAACACTGAAACACAGTATGCACTGCGAAGCGATTATGGTAATTTCAGGTCTATCTTAAAGACGAGGGTCTCGCTCACACGGATATACTCGAAAATAGTATTATCGAACACTGATCGCACCAAGACTGCAAATGTCGCGTGCTGCCCAACTGATTTCCCCCTCGATTAGCGTAGTAGACGGTAAAGTTGGGGATTCGCACTTAATTATTTCTGTAAAGCTACAATAATAAAGTCGACCTACAATCGTTGGAACACAGATAAGACTCAGATGAGCCTTCGCCTTCCCATTAATAAAGATAAAAACACCGGTTAAATCACTGCATTGATTTAGGGCAAGTGCTGGATACAAGGTACGTCAACGAACTAGGGTTTCATCGTTGAGACGTGCATGCACATCGGCAGCCACATCACCTTAGATGAAACTTTTGATGAGTATGAATCACAACGAAATTCCGAATGGCGCTCGCAAACTCACGTCATATGTGGAGCCGGAATGGAGTGTCATCCTGTGAAATGCTGAGTTTACAATGCAGCTGTGGGACATCTTCGTTATACGGTTGCAAAACCTAGCCCATCTCTTGGAAGAGGCTCACGCAATACCCACACTAGATTACTGGTGTGTTTGAAGCACGGGCGGCGTGGTACGTGAACATCGTGCCAGTAAGGGTGAAGCTCGCGGATGGACTTTGAGGACAGATAAACTCTGTTGATCGCTCAGCGCAATATCACAAGCCTCATCGGCATGGACACGTCACACAAATTCCAACTCACCGATGGTCAGGCCGTGTCTTGTCTACGACTGATGGGTCGGACTGTACGTGAAAGCTTGACGGTCAGCACGACATGACGGTACGGTATGAAAGTTCTGACGCTGACGCATACTTTAACAGGACGTTCCAGGTTCACTGGCACAGATTTGAAAAAAGCCGCCTGGTGGCTTTGACTTCATGTAGTTGCTCATGTTGAGTATACTAAACATAGTAAAGAGGCCGGTAACACCCAGTGGAAGCATGCTTCGACGCGGCTTTTTATTCTTCTAAATAAATCAAAATACTTGCATATGTGTGGAGTCTGTTACCTGTGTTCCCTGGTTACATACTATTCTTCATATTTGTTATGTTCATCGTACATATAAACTACTTGTCCACTGTTTGAATGAATACACATTTCATCCTCGCGCACCTCGGCTTCTGTTTGCACGTGGTCGTTGTTACCGGGAGTTAACTGTGGCAACAGTCGTTTATAATACGCTGGAGGAACGGAATTCGCCCGAATTTCTGCTATTCAAGAGGAACGTTTTTCTAACTTATAGCGGGCGTAGTGTGGTGGAATTTGTTGTAGACAGTTACTGTAGATTGTTTAGTAACACA
This sequence comes from Paragonimus skrjabini miyazakii, assembly GCA_014338405.1. Lineage (NCBI taxonomy): Eukaryota > Metazoa > Platyhelminthes > Trematoda > Plagiorchiida > Troglotrematidae > Paragonimus > Paragonimus skrjabini miyazakii. Next base: position 19,027 of record JTDE01022280.1, read on the forward strand.
GTCGATTCATTTATTGGTTCCACTACATATGATTGCAATCCATCAACGGCTGCGAGTGCATGCAGTGGTAGACAATGGGCTGACGCTAATACGTCGCTTAAAGTGATCGAAAATACCCAATGAAGTCATGAGAACGACAAGGTAGCGAACAAGACTTGTTTTCCGTGTGTGATCATCAGGCTAATTACAACACAATAAGTATGAAAATCAGTAACTGGGGTGAGTGAGAGAAACGGTCAATAGAGGTTATGGATAGCGTGTGTGTTATCAGTTACGCAATCACTGTTCGTGCAGACACTTAATCTGCCCTGGCCCACACTCAGTCAAGCTCACGAATTGGAAGTGATTGCGTAACTGATAACACACACGCTATCCATAACCTCTATTGACCGTTTCTCTCACTCACCCCAGTTACTGATTTTCATATTTATTGTGTTGTAATTAGCCTGATGATCAAACACAGAAAACAAGTCTTGTTCGCCACCTTGTCGTTCTCATGACGTCGCTTAAACTTTAAATCACACATAGTGATGGTGGTAACTGTCCTGTTATCAACCGAGTCACGGAAAACGGAACCTGGATTCTGCAATCGCTCATACATCGCCGAAAACGAACGTAAGCAGCGAACTACCAGTGTCGTTCCAAAATGATAGGGTAACAAATCCGGAATCGAAGATGCACGACTAAGGCCGTTACTCCTGTTCCACGCCAGCAGGGAGAGAAAAAGTCACAAGATTAGCATACGAAGTCGAACATGCTTCCAAACATGTAACCAACGTGCCAGTCATGCACAACTCTAAACTTAGAAAGGAGATAAGTCACCGGTTGGATATATGCCTCTTTTAGAAGTTATGTTAGCAGAATTCAGTGTGTAGTAAAACCACAGGAATGCACACTGACCATCTGCTGTACTTCACACGTGTGCTGCCTGAGTGCACTCAAGCAGTACACTCATGTGGAAAACCATAGTAAAAACATAATGCGAGTGAAAGTGATCCGGAAAAATTCGTGCTGGATAAAACGACGGCTAGAATCAACGAATTGCAGACCATGACGAGATAACAAAATCTGCCGAACTCACGTAATAAAATTATGATTACGTTAACGTAATCCTAGTAGCAAAAGTGAATGAGCGATCGCTCTCGAGACGCGACCGAATAAAATAAAGGATTAGGAAATAACCACCCACACACATCGAAATATAGATAAATTAATTAGAACATCCATTGCAATGTCCATCAGGGAGGAAACCGCCGAACGATGGCAGCAACCCAGAATTCCGTGAATGGAGGATGGAGAACAACCATAACAGTGACCTTGGGTTAACACAAAACCCACTAATTGTACAGAATGAAAATACCACACTAACGCCTGAGAGTTGAATAGGAAATATTGTGCCATCCTAGAGTAATAACCTACATATGACGATTTGTTCCAAAACGAAAGCGACACCGCGAACCAGGACGGAAATTCCCAGTGGCACTGAAAATGGCCTTGGCGGCCATAACTATTGTAACGCGAAACGTAAACTTAAACATTGAATGAGATGCTTCCGCAGAAATTCGTATACCTGGAATGGAAGATATTTTGGGTGATAGTTGATTAGTTACGACAACAAGAAAAGTAAACATATTCATCACTCAATTTTTATCAAGTCAAATTTTACTTTTTGAGTGTAACAGGAATTTGATATATTTAATTGTTAACGATGTTATGACTTCCCAGCAAGTACAACCGCCCTGTGAGTGTCCCATTACTATCCCCTGGGCATCCCACGACAGTCCTGAGCAAGCACTTTCAGATTACCTATAGGATCACGGAAAAACCAGACCGGACTCCCATATAATACTGTAATCAGTTTCCTTTATTTCCACTATATATTTACGTTTATTACAACGTTTAGTGCGCTTGAAAGGTGATAAGTAAACCCCCTGTGACTTAACTGTCACGAACGTCCTATGAGAATGCCTGGGTGACCCCTGAGTGCTCCCGGCGAGCATACAATCTCGGAATGAATGTCTAACAAAAAGGAAAGTGGCGTATAATTTAACATACTGACGTATGCAAAACATATGCAACAAAAATTCACAGATAATTGTTCTCAGGGTTGTGGACACCGGAAGTAGTTGGTTTTCTGTGTAGTCTCCAGGGCCTCTGCATCCAACTCTGCGGTATCACCTTGACAAGCGTGTGCGCTGAACCGGCATACAGATGGCACATGACAACTTCTCAGGGAAAATAAATCTTGCATTACTGACTCGCTTATTCGCTAGGGATGTTGATGCTGAAGAGTACTTACTATCCACACCCCTCTAATTAATACTGTTGGCTGACTCGTCGGTCATCAGCATTCCCAGGATATTGCGAATGCAAGTCTAAAGAGAACCTCCCTCCGATAGATTTTAACTGGTTTGTCCGTATTCATGTAGCAAACGGAATGATAACTTACCGGGTTGAGTGACAACATAGTGCACTCCAGCTTTGTCACTGAACCACTGGAGGTCTCCCATGGTATCCATGTGGAAGTTGGCGGAGTAATCCGGGGACTCTTCTGACTGAAGAGATATCTTATATGTGAGTGAATAGATGTTCAGTCCTAACCAATGAATTTCTTCACGAATTCTATCAAAGACATTGCAAGTGGCACTCATTAGTTCTGCATATTTTAGTTGCAAGTAATCAATAGTCTTACCCCTCAAACCACAATCTGCATCAACATTCACATTTGGAAGAGGCGTGCAGTTACTCGGGCCCCCTAAGAACGAGCTAAAATTATGATGCACGTAATTGCTCTCAGTGTCACTTACCTGCATACAACTGGGGCGAACGTCCATGGGACAGATTTTTGAAGCAGGCTTGTGCCGATGGAAGATGTACTCATGCAATCAAAACATGGTTGTTCCACGGCGTTGGTGACCTGAATTTCGTACATCTTTCTCGACCGCGGTGTGGGTTCCACATCAGTGAAATTGGTTAACACGATTAGTTTTCTACGTAATTATAAAGCAGCACGTGAGCACGTGCTTTTCCGTTTCTACTGACTTTTATGTGTGCCGTCACATCCAAGAATGGCCTCTCGAGAAGCGGCTATAGTAGGCTCCCATACCTGCTTGCCAGCCCAAAGCCATATTTGAATGTTATGTAAATACTGGTGGCACTCAACTGTTGTACGAGTTGCCTTCACGGCGTACGATTTAGAAGAGGTTGGGGCCGGAATCCCACCCGAAAGCGACCTGTTGTGCTGTATGGATCACGGACTCGACCACAGAACAGTAGATACATTAGTAAACGAGGATTTATGAACAACTCCGATGTCGGTGGACGAAATTTCAATGACGTAATACATCTGAAATACGCAGTTGCCGCCAGTACGACGTACAAGTGTGTACTATAAGAATGTCAAGATTGCTTCAAACGTTTATTGTATGCAAAACGGGGGACGTGATAAGGTTAGCTTCAACATGAAATGGACATACTTGCATTGAACGTCTGCTGTTATCATCTACAGGGTGGATGACTGAATGTGGAAACGCTGGAAAATGCGCAGGTCCACGTAAGGGACACTCTCATCGAAAAATCGTCAGTTTTGTGAGAAAAGCCTGATAAAACGCGGCTTCCATTGATAATTCCAATAACAGGAGATGTGCCTCCGATAATTATGTGATTATCCGGCGATCTATCACTGAAAAATGTTCCAGTAATAGTGAAACCCTTCTTCACCTGCGACGGCGTCCGCTCATACACGGATGACATATCATCATACATCTGAATTTCGCTGTTGTCATCGCAAG
>JTDE01022281.1:0-11153 GCA_014338405.1 Paragonimus skrjabini miyazakii
TTTCCCCGGCCTTTGCGTCGTACGGTGTTTGCTGCCATGCAACTGATGAGGTCCCATGTGAGCTAAATATTGTCTAGGTACCCAAACTTGCAATCACATGACTCGTAATCGAAGTTGCTGAGACTATATTTATCCAAAATATTATGTATATATATATATATAGAGAGAGAGAGAGAGCAACAGTGCGTTGAAGTTCGAGCGTGCAGGTCCTTAGGCAGTTACATCGTCACCTCGTTCGGTGACGAGACGCACGCATTCTATACGTCAGACTCGGTGAACAATCCAACAGCCAAACGATTAATCCAAATTACCAAATCTACCATCATTCTCAGAAAGCATAAAAAGTAACCAGCTTCGTGGACAATGCAGCTCTTACCGTAGCCTTGACGAAGAATAACTTCTGGAGCGATATATTCGGGCGTGCCAAACACTTGTTTATCGCGAAACATTTTACAATCTTTATCCAAATCGAGATTTTTTTCGTACAAATTAGTAGCCAAGTTCATCAAACCGATGCGTGACAAACCAAAATCAGTCAGCTTGATGTGGCCTTCGTGGGTGATTAGCAGGCTGGCGGGAGAAATATACAAATGGATACGAAACAATGACTGCAAAAACCGAAATTGTTTAATGAAAAAAAAAGACGATACTAGAGCCAATCCCAGTAGAGTTGATCGCTTTTGTGACCAAGCAGATCATATCTAACACGGTTCTTCATTTTATCTGCTTAGATCTACCAGTGCCATTTATGTCTGAGTTCTAAGCAAAAGCATATTCTCATCGAAGCAGGAGAAAAGATGCGATCAACGACAGTGATCGACAATTTCTTCCAAAGACAACTCAGTCGCAAGTTTCACCAAAACGTGCCGCGAGACAAAACTTGAAACCAGTGAAAACTAGAATGGACCAAGGCTGGACTGGGAGTTGACCGAACGGCAGGTCACACAGAGTCAAATATCTGTAAATGGCAAGAAAGAATGCGATTAGACTGTGCGCACAGAAGCTTCAAGAAGAAGAGGAATCTTCTGTAAGAGGACAGCTGTATCGACAGGTTGATGAGGTAACAATGGGACTATGTAAGTCCATTAGCTACCCAGAGCATCAATTTCAGGTCATTGATCAGTTATCGCATATAGCGTCGATATGCTGACACGACTGCCGTCATGAATCTAAAGGAGGTAGTAGTGGATTTGGATAGAAGCTGTAATGTAATACTTGTACCAAACTGTTTTATACTGGATGAAGCATCGAACATTACGTTCCATTTCCTAAACGTTTATACCAGAACTGGCGAAACGCCTCCAGAGGATCTTGGGAAATTGTAGAGACATCTCGTGGCCGGAACTTACAAACAGAAAGTCCCGTTTTAAAAAACACACGACCCGAAGTCTACGTAGACACGCCACAGAGACATCAGTCTAGTGTGTGTTGCGTCCAGGTAACTCAGTAACTTCATTTTACGTCGGCTCACTAACCTCAGAGAAAGTCAGACAAGTGAAGAACTGCCAGGATTACGATCCAGTCGAGGATGCGTTGATCACACTTACATTGCGACGAATTCTGGAGCACCAGCACTCTCATAAACAACAGACGATCGTCGTCTTCTTATACCCAGAGGCTCCTTTCCATCCAGTCCCTCGTAATGTTCTTTGGAACTGCCTTCTTCGCAAGCGAGTACCAGGGAAATACGTGAATTTGTTCAGATCACTGTATGCTCGCTCTATCATCAAGAAGAAATCTTACTGACAACTGTCTCGGGGGTTCACCACTTCAAGTGGTGTTCGTCAAGGGTGTCTGATCTCCCCCGTCCTGTTCAATCTTATCATTGACGACATTCTAGAAGGTGTGCTCGAGCAATTCAGTGAACTTGGTGTTGTGATTCTTACTGGCGCTAGGTTAACCCACATGGAGTATACGGATGACACTGACTTAATCAACCCCAACCCTCACCTGTCGAATCACATGCAGACCACGCCGTACACGGTGAGTGACCGGGTCAGTTTGTAGGGAATGCACTTCGCACTTTCAAAGTGCAAAGGGATGCTTCAACACTGCGGCATTCCAACTCCCATCGTCTTCATTACAGGTAATCTGCTCGAGACTGTGGACACCTTCACATATTTCGGTAACACTATCCTGTCAGCTCGTAATATCGTTGATGAGATATCAGCGAGGATAGCAAAGGCACGCTTGCTTTTACCAACCTGTGTCATCTATGACATTGGAAAGACGTTCGGTTGTCACTAAAAGAAACGATATATACTGCTTGTGTGCCTTCTGTCTTGCTCTATGCTTCGCAAACGTGGCCTGTTCGCACCGAAGATATAAGCAGATTGGCTGTATTTGACCATCGCTGTCTCCGTCAACCAGTACACATTAAGTGGACTGATCGTGTGAGCAATACAGCCATGCACCGGCGCGTATTTCACAACGCTTGAGATGCTCGATCAACCGGCCGACTAATCGCGTTGCAGGGCTTGCGATGATTAGGTCACGTACTTCGCATGCCAGTTGGGCGTTTGCCGTACGTGGCATTATGCACCGAAATGACCAACAGTTGGGTAAAACCGCGTGTTAGTCAAGCAACAATGTGGTCACAAAATATGAAGTGCCTGACTAATGTATCCAGTAAAATGGGTAGACGTCGCTTGTCTAGTTGAGGTGCTCGTGATCACTCAAACCGCTGGCTGGAAACGCTATCCGAGATGGCAGAGTTTCGCAGTCTATACCTGCATTCATACAATTTCTAGTTCTTCCGCTTAGTCTTCTGTTATTAATCTTCGACCTTCTTAATAACGTTTTCTTCTTCCGGGATATTCTACGTCACTGTTGAGGTGAGCGGCGGCCCCAGTCACAGTACTTTCTGATCAAGTTCTCGGCTGCTATGATGATAATGATGATGACGATTTATCCCCTAGGAATGCGTCTGATTAGGCGCAAGGAAGACACTGAGAAAGTCAACATATCAAAAACCAACAAAAACAGACCAAGATGCACACTTTACTTGTTATAAACAAAATTCAGTCTGGTTGAGAGCCTAATAAACCATGAGAGAAATAGAATTCAATGCTTGAACATTATCACTACGAGGTAGAAGAAAGTGTACACATAGCTTCCGGTGAAGAGAGGTACTCTGGAATAGCGATACATGATCGTCACATCCACGGATCACCTGCATGCGCCTTCCTAGCAGTAATCTTGCGAAGCAGATGTACTACAATGCCCATTTAAAAAATGAGCCTGAAAAACAAGTTACTAGGTCTGGAAAATTTCCCTTCCTTTCCATACTGCTATTGTGGAGCAGAATACGTTGGCCGCGCGAATGGACGTCCGTCGTAAAGGATTGGGGAATAAAGCCCAAACGTCACACACTAGGCCGATAACAATCATTTCAAATATATAACACAAACATTCGAATTCGTCCAAACAGTTGTCATCACTCAACCATAATGCGTTCCGGCGACCGGCCAGTCGATCGTAATCAAAATGTGCGCCCACAAGAAACTGATTTATATCCTGCAAATTCCGTGACCACGGACCAATCATAACGACTCTGGGCTAAACGAACATACAACCCTGACCGCGTGACAACATTCCGTCAACGTCCTGTCCAGTCCGAACCAACTTACTAGGGTACATCGCCGTATCGCAGCCGTTCCGGAGCGGTCTGTGCTGTTCACTAGTGGTTTCAAACTTTGACGAGCACTACAGAGGCCGCCTTGCCTCATGGAAAATTCGGACCAAGGAATTGCAAGTGTGTTAGCCCGAAAGTGGTTTGCTAAGAGCAATCCTAAGTGTAACAGACAGTATCGAACCCGAAGAAAGCGTGTATCCATTTAAGTGAGCGAACGAGGCGGTCCTGATGAAGAAACCGTAGTGCTCAAATAGTGTCTGATAAACACAAACTGAGTGGGAAGTGGCTCAAATCACTGATGTACAAAAACTAACAGCATAAAGACAAACCTCAACAGAAAACAGAATATTTTCCGAAAAAATCCCACTCAAAATAAAAGGGTTAGACCGGTAGACTATGACCAACAGGTATGTAGAAATCCAGTAGAAGTTAAGATGGAGTACAAAATGTGTATAGTAGGAAGTGAATAACGCTGATGTGTCCCGCATATAACAAGTAACAAATATGTGGTTTGTGTCTACAAAGGATAGCAGAGAAATCCTAAGCGTATTCAAAAGAAAACTTAGGCTGTGGGCACTGAATGTTATACACGCTGCCCATTTTCAACCAAGATAACAGCTAGTCAGTGTCTCAGTAATGTATAAAAAAAATACAATGAACCAATGAGGAGTAGGCTACTAGTATTGTTAACATCAAGTGAGAAAATATTTTCAAAAATGACATATACTGTAGGTTGTACAAAGAAGTTGCAAGCTCGTGAAAATCGTGAGAATAAAAATACTACGATCTAGAACAGTTATGCAACAGAGTAATGACATTCGCATTACCTATCGTATTCATGGAACCACAAATGGGATAAGGCATTGGGCCATTAAAAGCGTGTGATTGCCATAACTTTTTCTGAATCAGATTGGATGAAAATACTACTCTTCATCAACTACAAGCTATTTTCTATTGAAACAGGTGACCACGTCTCAGAAGTAGCTATTTTCTAGTTAGTGTCTTGATCAAGAGAACAAAAAATATGGTTAACGGCCAAGAAAAAGAAAACATCACCGAATTATGTATCCACATACTCTACCATTTGTTAATATATCAAAGCTAGAGCGAATTTTTTTTAATAACAAATCTCTTAACCAAGCTCTCCAATAATACCATACAATCAAACGTTGGAGACTACTCAAGTCTGCGGAAGCATCTCCAAGTACATAGAAGAAAGTAAAATCCGCGTTTACAGAAGTTTGTTCATCGGTGTCAGCGCGCTGCTAGTACGCGAACGTTTATTCATTGTATTGTTGGTGCACAACACCCACTGAACTTTGTTATACATTGGTTACCAAAAAAAAGCAACGCAGCATTGTGAACGAAAGGAAAGTTTACACATTCTCGGTCAGGCATTCTGTACAGACCTGCCATGTGTAACATGCATACGACGGGATGAATCGAAATATGTTCGGAGAATTTGGTAAGCATAACACGTTTGTTAATTTCACTTTTCAAACTAGTAACGAGAAAAACGTCTGCATCACGTTCTTAAAAAAATAACAGGTACAGAGAACCAAGGGGAAGACTTAATAAACTGACACTGCCTTCTGAGGTTGACAATTTAACACAGATATAAAACTGGAATCGACAGAAACAGAACAGAAAACGAACAACCCACTGTGTAGTTGTGTCACTCACTTGTCCGGTTTCAAGTCCCGGTGCACGATGCCATAGTTGTGCAAGTATTCCAGAGCTAGTACGGTCTCAGCAAAATACAGGCGAGCCAGATCCAATGGTAGCGGACCGCCAACTTGCTTCAACAGATTTGCACAGTCTCCACCCTCCACATACTCCATAACCATGCACAAACATTTCTTCGTTTCAAACGTGCAGCAGAGACTGACCACGAAAGGATTATCCGCAAAGCTCATTATGTCTCGCTCAGCGAAAACCTGCTCCACCTGATTACGCAGCTGCAAATGTTGTTTTCGAATCTTTTTCATCGCGAATCGTTGTCGAGTCGTTCGATGACGTACCAGATAAACAGCACTGTGTGAATGGAATACAAAAATGAAGTGAAATTCGTTACTTTCTCTCCTTCATACACAGATAAGAAAGGTTGGAACTGACAGAAATACGCCTGACCAAACTACACGTGACCAGCGACAACAATAAATGAGTGACAGGTGCAAAGCTATTGGTAGTTGAATTCGTCCATCTAAGTCAAGCTAATATCTGATTCATTCGCACCCTATATCAGTTGGGTAGAACCATAGCGAAGTATTTGGCTTGGCGAACGAGTAAGCAAGAGGCACAATACACAGTCCATCTGGCAGTCTACACAACCCCAAAGAAAAAATGATGAAATTAATCGTGAGTAAGCGCTACCTCTTTGACTTTTATTCGTCGAACAATGACCACCTTCACTATTTAGAACGTAACAGGAACTGGTTCAAAGGGACTTACCCGATCGATATGTAGACGGTTAACATCCAATCGGTTTTCACAAACAGAAAATTGAGATGGTGCGAATATTGGCCAATATCAAGCTTCGCATGTAATCGTTCATAATTTTATTTTCCTTTATAACTGTAACAACTTGATGAGATTTTACCGAAAACATATATTTGCTACATTTCATATTCTAGAACTTATGTTATTATTTTGAAACGTTACTATCGATCACAAAAATGACCTCAAAATGTGCAAACAAAAATGGTTTGGCAATTACGTCTAAAAACCGTGATAAGTCAGTGCACGAATTTCAGCGAATCTCAGTGACTATCCTGTCTGTGAACAGCGTGATTTGGTCACGTGGGAGAACAATCAGTTCTGGTTGACAGTACGACTTTGTCAGGAGTAAGTGACACTGACAAACCAGCCAATTGGTCGTGCATGAGACAAAACAGATTGCGAGTCAAACGAGCCTGTTGGCCAGGGCGATAACGCATGCGATTAGGAGACACGGTCGTGGTTAAATTGTGTAGAAAGACTGGGGCGGACCAAAGTGCTGAGGTATAAATCTTCCTGTTAGCGTTGGCAAGCTGCAATGACAGCAGTTCGGCAAGTGGGTCCCGAACGACATAGTCATCGGATTGGGATAGTTCTTCAAAGTAAAGATAAACAACCGGCAATGGATACACAGGGAAAGTGTACAATGTGTTCACCAAGGTAAAGATTTGGAACCCTGTAGACAATGTTGGAGTACCGACACACAGACTAGCATAACTGCTGCTAGTTCTTACGAAGTTACATTGAAGCAGTAGGGGTCAAGAGTTGAGTTGAGTATATCAAAAGCTCATGTTTTATAGTATACGAACAACAACGATCTAATAATCAAATAGAACTAAAGTCTTCAAGAACACTCAGGAATCCAATGACGATTAAACCCCTTTTGTTGGCGCATTATTTTATGAATAAATTGTTTATCCACTCTTGGAAAGTTGCTCGGACAGGCATACTCTCGAGTCTGCAACAAGATGTATGCAGTGTCTTCAAAAAGAGTTCTTACTGTTCTGGTGTTTGAACAACACTGTTCTGGTGTTGTCAATCACTTGAGTTCGCACCTGTATGACGCGATGAGTCACTGGTTCTTTCTTAGAGTCGCTGATGATGAGGTCGAATTTCACGGAGTGGGCATTTGTACTGAGCTCCCAGACAGAGCAGAGCCTGTTCAACTGGATCCAAGTGAATTGTGGTCTATGTTCCGACAGACGTGGCACTTCGGTCAAATTCTGTCGACAAAGGCTAAAAAACGTCGGTCTGTCATATCTGCATAGGTCCCAACAGAAGATAGTTCAGACGCTGTCAATAACGCCCTCTTTGGTCTTCTAAAACAAGCTAAACACCCGGACACCGTTGTGCTTGTCGATTACATGAATTCACAACTTGATTGTCTCATGCTATATAAGTGGCTGGGTGGTATGTCTGGTGTCTATGTGCCAAGTAGTGAAAATGGCGAATGACTAGTACAATTATGCACAAATCCTGGGCACCATATATCGAGGTGCGCACAAACGACGGCAGTGTGTCAAGTGGAGGTCACTCTCTGCAGTTCAAACATGTAGGCAAATTAACCACATGCCAGTAAGCTATCGTTGGCGGCACTCCACTGGAGAGTGTCGTACATGTTGAAGTGACCACCTTGATCCAGACCATGCTGTTAATCGTGCCCGCTCCGTTTTGCCGCTGGATCATATATCATCTGTACGCAACAAGGGATGCAGGTGGAAACCAGGCGATGATGGTACACGAAACGTCCATCAAACAGCAATGACGGCTAAAGTGCCCGAGTCAAAACAGTGGAATGCATAAGACAAGAATCTCAACATCTATGCGTACCTCTTGTCAAAAGGTTCACTCCAAAGAGGCAAAACAGATACGGCGGAAGTGAATTTATGCTGATTTAGAAGAACTTATGAACAAACGTCGATTGATCCCCACTAACTACGACACAGACCACCGTGAACTAAAATGCAAACTTACGAAGAGTTTGCGCCAGGACCGTGAGTTTTCTTTATCTGAGCAAACCGAAGAGATGCAGACAGCATTTTTATTAGGGAATGGCCGGGTGACTTTTTCCTTGGTTAACGGTTGTACCGGCCGTCGATAAGGTGCCAGTGAGACTATGTGCAGAAAAGATGGTTTACAAATTTATAAGTTGTCACGGCGACTCGACAGATGGGCTAAACAGTTCAATTGACCTGGACCATCTTACTCAACTAGGGATGATGGGGCTTGTGTGGTTGGTTATGAAATTCCTTGTGACCTTATCTTGAAAAACAACTTGGCCTTGGGGATTAAACTAATAGAACGTAATAAAACCTTGGATCCGAGTCTTCCTTCTATAACTCTTTTCAAAGATGGTGGTGTAGGATTGTTATCCGAACTGACCATACACCTATGTCCCAAATGGAAGGCTGAAGGAGTGCTTTATAAGTGATGTTTATTAACAGTCCTGTCATTACCACCTCCAAAAAAGGTACCAAGACGCCCTGGAACAAACACAGATATTAGTTTTGCTTCTGTTGCATTCAAGATGCTCACGGGACTCATAATGCAGCGGCTTCAAAAGTACAGAGAACCAGATAGGAGAAGAACACGGAGGTTTCCGGCCTGGTCACGGATGTATCGAACAAACCTTCACCTTACAACAGATACTGAAACCTTAACATACCTTTTCTCAGTCAAGGGTCGTGGTCTTTTTGGAACTAGAGACTGACTTTGATTCGGTTGCTCGATACGCTCTCTGAGGCTGTCTCCATCAGAGATGGGTCCCGGTGAAGTGTGAAGTCGTATGTCAGCTTTGAACGCATAATTAGTATTTACAAGTAGCTATCTCGAGTGTCCTCCACTTTAAGTGGCGTTCGACAAAAGTGTGCAATTTCCTCCTTCTTTTCATCTTCATGAAAGACAATATTCTGGAAGGAGCACATCGATGTGGGGCTTCTGCCAAAAAGTACGCTGAGTGATAGTGAGTATGTAGATGACATTGCTTTACTTAGTAATTCCGTAGAGAACATGCGTGCTATGCTGATACGGCTTATATGTACGGTATGCATTTTACACTTGAAAAGCGTAAACCGTTGATAAAAAATTGCAGTCTCACTGACTGCACGCGGGTTGTTTAAGACTATCAACCCCTTCGCCTACTGGGATCGCGTCATTTAATCGGCTTGTAATATTGCCGACGGGGTGTCCACGAAAATGGCGAAAGCAAGGACCTTCGTCACTTGCGGTGCAGGAAAGACATACACTTGTCGATTAGACAGGGTTCAGAATAAGTGTGTGCGCTCAGTTTTGTTCTACGAAGCACAGACATAGTCCATCCGTACAGAAAATGCATATAGACGATCGGCATCTGACCACCATTGTCCCCGCCAATTAGCCTTTATCAAATAGGCCGCCTAAGTGAACAACGCGGCGATCCATCGACACATATTCAGCGAATGTGCAAATTAGTGACCGGTAAGTGAGATAGTGAAAACGCAGTCTTCGCTGGTTAGGCCACATACTTCGTGTGCTAACGGAGCATCCGCCGCATCGCACATTGTTCATTTTGACTACTGACCGTTGGAAAAAACGCAGGGGGGCTAGTCAATGTCATAGTCACGGGCTATGAAAGCCTTGGCCATTCCGCTAAACAAGTTTGTTAAGTGCCGTCTACCTGGTTGGAGAGTTTGCGACCATCTACATCGCCGGTTGTAAGTATTCTGACAGGGAAGTGTGTCACATCCAGTGGGGAGCATGTAACCGCAAAGTTGTTGACCGCCCATCATTTGCACGAAGCTTCCTTACTTTCCCCCACATTTATGCTTACTCATTACTCTGCTACTTGCAGACTACTGTCGGGACAAACCGAAGCCCGAATAATAGTATCTAAGGATGCGGCTCAAAACTGGAAACGATGATGATGATGATATTTATTCACCGATGAGCAGAATTTCAGAAATAAAGGTTGCGCCAGTTGATTCAGCCGTGATCACCATCAGCATCGTCTATAGAAATGCCGAAGTGCTTAAAATGGAAGCCCCGAAAAGGGCACAGCCGCATTCCAACGAGACCAAAGTTGTCATCTGGAAATGGTGACAGACAATCTTTCAAATACCTACGCACAAAGTTTGGACAATACTTGGAGTGCATGGATCACATAAAGGCTGGACCACGTATCGTAAATCTGGCACGCATCCAATAGACGGAATAGTGAATGACAATCTGCGGAATCCATACAATAACAACGTGGACTTCAACCTAGCTGTGGCAAAAACATGAATGAAGACAACCGTCTCCATGCTAGCACCGTAGGCGGCGGTACATTGTTCAAGTAGGGATTAACGAGACTCACAGCCCGTGACTAGGGAAGCGCGAACAGATGATGGCTAATTGTGTTCGACGGTGCAAATGTTTGACAGAGTCGCCCATAAAATAATTACAACCAACGGAGCTCCGTGGACAACACGACTAAAACGTACGGGGCCGGAGTCCAACTACAAAGCAGCAAAAGAATATACACCACTGACGAGCTCTAGGAAAGATGAAGCTCAAAGTTGAAAATTCTAAAACTTAGCTCGTTGAAAACCATATACATCACCATCATCATAACAGCCATGAGCCTGACCAAAGGGTACTGTGGCTCCGGCCGCCGCTCACATCAACGGTGACGTGGAATATCCTGGAAGAAAACGCTACTTAGAAGTGTGTAAATTAATAGAAGAAGACTAAGCAGAAGAAACAGAAATGGTATGGATACAGGTACGCCATTGACTGTGACACATTGCCATCTCGGATAGCGTCTCTAACCAACGATTTGAGTGATCACGAGGACCCCATCCAGGCAGGCGACACCTACCCACCTTGCTCAGTGGAGTAGTCAGGGTCTTCATATTTCGTGACCACGTTGTTGCTTAGCACCATGTGGTTTCACCCAACTGTTGGTGGTCTCAGTATATAATACCCGGTACGGTAAACGATCAGATGACATACGGAGTACGTGACCCAACCGTCGGAACGTGCAACGTGATTAGTTGACCAATTG
>JTDE01022281.1:30380-49519 GCA_014338405.1 Paragonimus skrjabini miyazakii
ATTCCGAACATTGAGGTATTGCGGCGAGCAGACATGAACGGCCTGGAAGCCATGCTGATGCTGAATCAGCTACGTTGGCTACATCACGTCTGTCGGATGGGCGATGACCGTATTCCAAAGCAGCTGCCGTACGGACAACCGAAATCAGGTAAGCGGAATCCTGGTGGTCTGAAGCAGAGATACCAGGATGTTATCCAGGTGAGTTTTTCGCGTTTTAACATTGATTGTAGATGTTGGGAAGACTTGGCGTGGAACCGGACAGTCTGGAGGAATACAATCCGGATAGGTGTCCGAAGGTTCAATGAACAATTATTGCACGCGGTACGCAAGGGAACCATCGGTGCCATAGGTCGTGGTGACATGTGGCGTTGCGATGTGTGCGGCCGTTTGGGATTAGTAGATCATCGGCATACTCATAATACACCGCCGACCAAGAGACAACGAGCACATTAGGGTCAAGTAGGTTATATCAGTTATATCCACATTTTTCTTGTTCACATCAGCCGACGACTATTGTCGTTTGAAACTCACCCGTTCCCCCTTTCAAAAACCTGGTTGTCTGTGGATTTCTACCCTTAGATTTCTTTAGCATTCTTGGTGCATTATACGATGAATGATTCCTGTTCTCTTCCAGTCTAACCTTGCATTTTGATTTTACTCCATATCCTCTGTAGAGTGAACTAACATGTAATCCTATGATGGAATGCTTTTTGCATCACATTTTCAATACTTTTCTTCCCAGTATAGATCTCACCAGTGCAGTCTATTTCCCTTTATTTCTCGAGAGATAGGGGTTTCATTTTGGAGCTAACCTACGAATTGACTAACCACCATTGGCCGGCTGGACCCAAAGGCCTGACCCACACACCTACTGGTCTTATTCCTTCGGATTTAAATCCGACACGCGATGTGTGAGTGGAACCTCGAGTGGTGCAGCGCGAGTCACTTGCGTTGTTGGTTAAGCGCAGGCGTCCTTTGGCTTCGGTTACTGTGATAAGCTAATCCGAATTGGATGCCGCCAACCGTGTTCGTGTGGTTGTTGAGTTTGTTGTTTGGCTTCATAATATCCATTGAACTTTGCTATATAAACCCGCAGACTGCAGTATGTATCTGATGCAGCGAAATGTGCCCGAGAGATAGGTTGTGCAAAAATCTTTCTTATTTCTTTGTTCAAAGCACCTTGAATGACCTGACTGATCTGGACGGGTAACAGTAATAGTAATAATGATATTAATAATTAGGTGCTCTTGTGGTAAGTTCTAGTAGATTAAAGTATCGGCGATGTGACCCAGAAAGACTAACACACACCTATCAGTTGACCAAATAGCAGTTTATTAGTGGATTGAGCCGTCATCACCACATTGTAAGAATGTCTATGTGATCGTTGAAGCGTTCCCTCTTGAGTTTCTACATGTGTATTCCATCATCTGTCTTGTACTTACCCTCTCAAAGGCATGGTTCTCAAGGGTCAGTGTGTCGGACTGGATGGAACTGCGCTGAATCGAGTGAAATGACACAAGATGTTGGAACGACAATTAGCAAAATCACGCAATCGAACGGTGCCAAGAAAAACGCAAGAATAACAGCGCGTTTACTCCCGGTAAGTGGATATTCAGTCAATGCACGCGTGAAACTGCATCGAGCTGCGAGTGCGGGCCGCACTTTTTTAAAAACCACGCCCGAACCAACTAACTGACGCTAACCGCTGTTGTCCATTTTTTGTGCAGCAGCGTATTCGTGTTAAACAGTTTCATGTTTATTCACCTTAATTATCCCAACCACCCCAATATTCTATGTATACAATTTTTTTAGTTCGAAAGCAGTGCTTTTAGACAAATCACTGACGTATCCCAACATTTGCAGGAAATTTATTAGGAAGATCGGAAGAAAAATGTCAGAAAACGCAGTCGACTTGTATATGTAATGCGGACGATTTGTCTGTTTTTACCGACATGGGATATTTTCACCAATTTTATGATACATGGGGTCCTCACCACTTAGCATAAGAACTCAACGCTTTTAGATACCTTATTCACGAGAGGTTAAGGCAATAAATCGAGGGGATAAGCTTATCGCCTAGCCAGCTGCGGTGGTTAACAACATCCATCTCTGTAGCACCTGCAGTACCTAGTACTTATAAACAGTTTCATTGAAACACTGTTTACCGAAGAAAGGGATCCTAACTAAAACATTGTTCCTGGACGGAAACCTACAAAAACCTTTGGAATTTTACAACAAACCGAAACCACAAAGATCAAACAGGTATCCATTACATAAGGCAAAGATTCTGCAAAGACTGCCACCTAATGGAGACAATATGATCAACGCTGTGTCATAAGTTTCACTTCATGTATATCCTGCTACAGTTATATTTGTTGTTTTCAACCAGAGGGGTGACTATCACAAATGCGAGATAAAATCCACCCAGCCAATCTGTTGCAGTGATATCAACATTGACAGAAAAAATCGATGTCTGCGTCAGCGAAAGACCAAGCACAGTATAAATCACTTAGTTTGGCAAACGCGTAAATTGAGATTAGACCTAACTGTGATAACCCAAAACTTCGACTAAATTAGAGCCAGCGACAGGAACAAAACGTCCAGACGCGCTAGGTGTAAATCAGTAATCAAACAGACAAGTGACAGAGAAGCCAGGGATCATCGACTGCAAAACACGCCTTGGTAAGGCGTCACAGGAACGGCCAAGCAACTACTGCTACGCAAAAGTAGTCCCACAGTTTTGGAAATCAACAAAGCCCCGTTAGTCAAACGGCGACATCATCATCATCATTATAGACAGCAATACATCAGTGGTTCACACTTATGCTCAATTGTCACACAACCACGAAGAAGGAAAATCGAACCCTGTAGAAGAAGAAAGAGGAAAAAGGGGAGGAGAGGAGACCTAACTACTAGAAAATAGCTGTCTATATCCAAACATACAACAACAAGGCGTCATCAGCAACAAAACTTCCTCACGGCTTTCACTGCCCGCGTCATTAAGTGCACTCACTTCACAGACAACTCGACCAAACAACGACAACATTCACGCCACTGAGCTCGGTTAGCCGCCATCTTACCTAACGTCTCAAGCTATCGACTCTGTGAGTCACGAGGGCTCCAGCCCGGAAGACAAACCCGATCTACAGTAGCCAACCACTTCGTGAACGATTTCATTTGTCTACACCAGGTCATCATCTGTCCACCTCGTACCATACGCCAATCTACCGCAGCGTCGGCAAACAGTGTTCGGTGTGGCAAACGACTAGCTGGCATCCTTACTACATGACCTAACCATCTAAGTCTGTGCAAGTGTAAGGACGGAACGAAAAAACCCGTTTGACAATCAGTGCCGAACGCCCGCTTCCTAACCTTTTCGTTGCTTACTCCCTGGTGTCACCCGATACGAGCGATTGAACGCAGACATCGGTGGTCAAACACCTGAAGACGATTCAAGTTTTTTACCCTGAGTGGCCAGGTTTCGCTGCCGTATAGTAATACAGCACAGAAGACACCCACTCATGCTATCAGTTTACGCTGAAAATAATCAAAAATCTAGTCACATAGCACGGCACTGCAAAGAACTAGGGTAGATAGGTACCAGATGGCAGGCGGATACATGAAATCTACGATGGGCTACTCGTACTTACCAAGCGGAGCTTGGCGAATCATGCCAGAACCCGTAGAGTTGCGAGCCAGTGACGTCTGCTGAACGGGAGCGGTGGGCCCGATGAAGGAACAGTCAGATTTGGCTAACGGGTGAACATCTGGTTGACTGCTGCACAGTTCTGGTTGCGTCTTTGTCAAGTCAGAGTGAAATTGTGGACTGCTGAAGTATATTGTGGCATTTGCGGAACTGGTGGCGATAGCAGCAGTAGAAAGCGGGCTATCCAATCCGGGTGAATGAGTCGGACTGGACGCGCTGTGATCGGCTATGCAACTGCTATTACTACCACTGTCGCTACCGAGGCTAGTGAGCAACCGTGCATTACGGCCCGACAGTGGGAAACGCATAGGCGGTTTACTCCGGAAAGATGAGGTTGCCACAGTAGAGGAAAAAGTTGGAGCAAGAGAGGTAGTAACGTGGAGAGTCTCGTGTAATGCCAACGGGGCAGACTGATTCATATTAACGTTGCCCTCGTTACATTCAGACGGGGCAAAAGTGTATGGAGTCTCGGATGGATCATTGGTCATAGCTGGGCTGTATGAACCACCACCAAAGGGTGAAGAATCAACAGCAACGTCTTGCGTAAACGAGCCAGCAACCGAGCCAGGTGTAGAACTGCTTGGAATGTTTGATTCCCGCTGCGGAAATGGAACAGTAAGAACCGAAAGTGAGAACGAAGTCAAACAGGCATAAAACGTCTTGAACAAAAGAGAATCTCGATCCAGGTGCATTGAAAATAAACGGAATTATTATTATTTTCGGATGATCACATTTCAAATTAGGTTAGTGATCTAGCAAAAAATCAAGTGGTGCAAGATACAATATTTAGGACTAAAAATATTAAAAACCAGGTGTTACAGAAAATCGGCCGAACAAGATAAGCCTAAGGATCGTGAGTTAGCAAGCAGCCGAGTGAGATGCAATTACAATGGCATGATCTAAAAGATTTATGCATATTTTGTCAGACAGAACCGTGGTGACGTGTAGGCTTTTCGAAAGAGGTTCTCATTTATGAACCTGGATTGCGCTATTGTTTTCTGCACATCACGAGAAAACAGACGAATTCTGAATGCCGTACTGAAACCCAAAACTGTAATTCAATGAGTTTCCCGACCAAGGAACACTTTGGAAATCAAGCTAGAAGGAATAACGTACGGATCGGATTACAAAATGGAAATTGACGGTTGTTTTAACGCAGACTGACTGAGACGCTCAGAGATGGAAGGTTAAACAGGGGCCGAATAAAAGTGCTGTTATTCCGGTAAAATTATGCCCTAAACGATCGACCACAACGCGATCAAAACACCGTGGCAATTGTGAAAAGCTCAACGACTGTAGTGGCTGTGCAGAGGTCCACTACGTGGGAAATAATCTGTTGACGTATCTAACTGTAGACCATGAGCCAAATTCCGCGAGACCTAGGTCAGCGCTGTTTTTCGACGTCTTGATGAATGTATCTGAAAGAACTGTATCCCGAGAAAGGGAACAAGATTGCATGTCCATCAAGCGTGTTGCAGTTCACGCTGTTGTGCGGCAATGAAACTTGGATATGGTATCAGCGGAATGTACGACACTCGAACCGTCTCCATCTACAGTGTCTAAGATGCATCTTGCGTATTCGGCGGTCGATCATGATAGTGAACACTGAGTTACTTCGCCGAGCAGATACGGAAGGAATTAAACCCTTGTTGATGCTGTAGCAGCTTCGTTGGCTAGGACATGTTTGTCGGGCAACTAACGAGCGGATCCCGAGGCAGCTGTTGAATGAGCAGCTAACAAGATGGAAGCGAAATCCTGACGGCCAGGAGCTGAGATATAAGAATGCAACTCAGCAAGTCTCGTGCGTCGTAATTACAATCTTAGATCATGGATGGACGCAGTGTGGAACCGGAAAGCATGAGAGGATATGAAAGTTCAACGGGCAGCAGTTGTATGGCGAAAGCATTGATCACCTCGTACGGGTAGGTCATCAACATATCCACAGCACAAGGCTAACGAACAGGCAGTGAATACATTGCGCATAAGTTGTGTTACAACCAAATTTTAAATAATGCGCTGAGTATTCTCACGTTAAAATTATTCTTGTCTTCTACTTTCAATACTACTCTTCAAAACTCACATCTTACCACTGCAGTCAATAAAAAGTTTGCTCCTGAGAGATAATGGTTTCATTTTTACGCTAGCCTACCAGGTGGCTACCCAGCATCGGCCTGTACTCACACAGCTGGTCTTATACCTTCGGAATTACACTGAATACGGGGTACACGAATGAATCCGCAAGTGTTGCAGTGAGAGCAACTCGTGGCGTCCCTTGACTGCGGTTACCGGAACAAGCGAATCCGGAAACGAAGGCCGCCAGTCGTGTGTGTATTTCATCTTCGAATGTAACATGTCATCTTACAAGAAGTTCAGGATCAGTGCCTCGATGAGCGAAACTACTAGAGATGGTTTCTGCATGTATTGCGCACGAAATAATTATGAGGTCACCACTTTTCCAACACTCTTATTATAAACAGGGAGTAACATCTTGTTCCAGGCTGCACATTATGTGATAGATGTGACTTCTAAATTGAAAACTGACCAAAGTGTTGCAAAGCACCAGGAACCGTGGAACAGATTCGCGCACTGTAAAGATGGTATATGCATTACATTCCTACCTATCGAGGGGGAGAGTGAGAAAATTAGTGTTTAGAGCTGGTCTCTCAAAAGATTGTAACGTAACAGGAAAACTTAAGGGATAAGACCGAAATGGCTCACATTGAGGAGACTAGTGCATAGCTTTTCGACGAGGTCCCGTCAACGAGTGGAGATCCTGCATAACATTATCGGGATCGGAAGGCGCTGTGCAAATGTGATTGCCCGATGAACTAGAGAGGATTTTGTCCTCCGTCGGTGCGATAAAAATAAACAACGGCCGAATCCGGTGAAGGATTGGATTATTCAGTTTGACCGGTTCTCTTTGGTGTGCCCAGCCGGTGAGCTGTTTACCGGATTACAGCATTCCGTCAGTACACCGGCTGTTTGTTCGGTGGCTAAACCCCTTGTGATCGATAAGTTAAAGAATAATAGCGAAGGAAATTCGCGGAAGGGCAGGTGGTAAAACGGGCTCCCTATTACTTATCTATCTGTTTCTCCCTTTCAACGCTAGCACCAGATTGGTTAGCATCAAATGGCAGTGAGTCTAACATTCAAAGAATACAGCTAATTCAGTTCTACAGGTTATCAAAATGGCCTTCTTCATTGTAATAAATTTTCCGCTGCATTATGTTATGATAACAATCATCTTGTTTGTACACCTAAACTTGTAATGTTACACTTGAATTGAGCAGTCAGTAGTAGAGCAACATATAGTCCGTCTTTATACACTCCAAACGTACTAAGTATTCGCTTTTTTATCGAGACGCTGAGCTTAAACAATTTAAGGCGTCGTAAATATTCAATGAACAATATCAACCAAAATTATATAACTGGTTTCGTGGTTGTTATTACTCAACAGATACGCATACTTGGTACACCACGAGCCACACATCTTACGGTACGAACGGAGGACGTTGAAGTTTAAGTTCAAGAAGTAGTTTATTCTAGACAAGTGCAATGAACAATGAACTCCATCGGGTGACAAACAACAAATATGACCCACAAACGAGTTACTGATTTCAAGGGTGTATCTACAAGCAAGGTCCATAGATCGCTTTTTGAGAATCGATATGTGGAAGGTCAAAGATGAGCCAACTCTGTAGCTTAAACACTCACACCAGCATGACACACTTGCGTCTACCTGCACCAGTCTAGTCAGGTCGTGGTGATGTCTCTGTAACCCAATCGAACGAGCTAGACAGTGAGCGCGGGATTAAGATTCCCCTAATGTAGTATGTAGAGCGATCCTGTTTGCCTATCAAAACCTCACCCATCAATTTTGTGTGAACATTTCCGTAACGCCGGTAGAACTACTGTACACAAAGAAATAGTGTCTACGAAGAAGTACAACAAACTGGTGGAATGCGTGTGTGCACGCGCTTGCGCGGAGCTAAGTAATGTTGACGCGACGCACAAATGGTACACCCACAGAATAAAACATTGACGGCGGTGTGGCTGACTGTGATTTGCACAGAACTTTGACAAACAAACGGAATCGTTCTAACTACGTTGTATTCGTTCATGAATTCTGTAAGAGATAGCACACTGTATACAAATCATAACGACATATGAGTGAACTGTGCCGTGTGTAGAAAATGAGTTACAAGTATGGAGCTTAGAACATAAATAACTGCATGCAAAATTAAGTGCATTGACCAACGGCTTTATAGTTATACAAGTAAATTTGAAAGTAAATAAAATTTTCACCTTGAAACGACACGACTATGAGTGTAGCGAGAACCGGTTTGAGAATTAGGAATGCCAAAGAATGGAACAAAGCAAACATACTAATTGATAGAATCGAATAAACATAAAGGGACATAAAGGCACGACTTATAAATTCTACACAAAAAAAAACAGTTAAACTGGAGAGTGAAATCGCTTATGAGCATACAAGAAAATGCAAGAACATTCTATAAGCGCACAAAGCTGGATTCACACATTTTGTGTATTGGAATTATGACGAAAACAGGTACAGAACACTGAAGTCTATTAGTTATGACGTACATAGTTTCGAAAAGCTACCAACCTAGATGTGACTGAAATGGGTGGTTAACCAATATACGATCGTGCAAACATACAACCCTGATGCGAATGAGAGATAGTGAACAAGTGTATACCTTTCACCACCATTTTAAGGTAATCGTCTTAATTTAATTGACAATTCAGTTAGACAACAACGCTGAACTCAGCCTTGAACTTCATTTGCATCCCTAAAAAGAAACCGGGTGGACCAGAAAGCCTTCTAGACCAGGAGGCGAACACGACTTACGGTTCTGAACACATTACCAGATGCCTTCAGTTACTTTTGACAGACCACTGACCGCTTTGCATCTCACGCAAGCGAGTTGAGAGTTCAACAAAAACTACATAAAGTAGCAAACGAAGCGTCGGTAACTCAAAAACATTACTTAAGCAACTAAGTTTCTGCATATGTAGTGTTTGGATGAGCGAACTTTTTCAGTTAATATAAACAACAACTCGCATCCTAGTATCCTTATCGCATGCACACTTGTCACCAAAAGTGCGTGGGTGGACGCGTGCATCGATGGTCAAACAATATTTCTCGGTCATCACATGAAGCACTTGTTTAGCGTCACTGATTCTCAGTGGTGCAAAGTATGCTGTTTCAATGCCAATCCAAGAATGATCTCATTTTGACTTCAAGATGATGTCCACATAGACAGAATTTGTACAACGGTGACAATGGGTGACGTTTCAGAGAACCCTGACCTCTACTTTTACTTCACAAGACACTAGAGCTGAACTACGGTGATATTTCCAAGGCCATCAGAAATAACCGAAGCGTGTGGATTAATGCGAGTGAGAGTAGGAATAATTACGTAACGGAATAGCACCCAATCTATTGCCAAGTAAGGTTAACAGACTTGGGATTTGTGCGGACGGTACACATCTTTACCGTTTTTCGGCGTGCTGTTCCAGAACCACTTGCTAGTAGCTTGCAAAATTGATGATCACTTATTTAAGCCAACAAAGACATTTTTTGTAGATTGGACGACCAGCGTTCTCCATTCAAATTAATTTCGATAAAAGCAAACAATGATCTATTTTCAACTAGCCTGACATACGCGGATGATGGGAAAATTTAAAGTGTATTTTGAATTACTAACCAAGGAAACTATTGCAGCTAATGAAAACTAACGCAAAACTGTTCCGAAGCATGGTGACTGCAGAGTTTAAAAAAATAGCATATGGATAGTGGTGAATGTAAGTTAATGAAATCACAACGAAATCAAACTTGCATTATTTGAAATAAATGACGTCGACCATAAAAGTACTGCTACAAGTAGAAGTCGTACTGTCAGGACTCCTTATCTATGACTGAAGACGCCAACGGCATGAATACTTTGGTCGTTTGGCTGAGTTGTCTGTGAAGTGATGATAATCGGTGGTGAACGCCACAAGGGAGCTATCACGCACACGCTATTTCCCACCTACTGGCAACTCGACAATAGTCAACTTGAAGTTGACTGTCAAAGTTATTCTTAAATTTGGGTCTCATTTTTGGCTCTATGATGGTTAAGCATAAGTACCAGTTACTGATGTATTGCTGTCGATGATTACACGTGCCCTGATAAAAATGAATACAACGCTGGTCATGTACAAGGGGGCGCGGAATTTGATTGGTTGACATATTCGACAAAGGTGAAAGTAGAATTCCAGCAAAATCACTAACTAAAAAACGATTGGACATACGTTAAGCATTCACTATATAACATACACGAAGTAAACACACCCAACGTCCAAACTCGAGCAGCATCGTCCGTTCCGAAGCAGTAACAGTGGGATGGGTAGCATGCCACAGCATTTTTTTTTACTTCTTTCGATATCACCAATGTCGGTGATTTTACGCATTTTCAATTAGTATTAAAGCCAACGATGGTGTGAAAAAAATCGTACATTTCCCAATACAGTATAACGAAAAGTTCTAGCAAAAAAAGTAGTAAGTTATAGTGGTAATTTTGTTAGCTGCTCTATACACTGGATGCACTTTGGAGCTAGACATATTCACATATGCGACGGGGCACTTCTACATCATTAAAATACATCGTAGAAAAAAACGATTAAAAAATAAGTCAATCACGAATCCGCCACAAATGATACGGTATTACAAAGAACTATGAGAACAAGTTGCAATATGTGAATATGTCTAACGTGCTTCCTTGGCACATCTGTATACCTCCTATTGTTTGACCATTTATACAAACCAGTGTCATAAAATTCAAATAATCCATGCGGAGAGTGCTGAGAATATTGTTCAAGAAGAACCCAAACTTCTCACTTAGTCCACATAGGCCATTCACTAGAGATATTTCGAAAAAATTCTCAATAACACATAAACTAAGAAAGTAAGGGGCTTGTTTTTAAGTTTTTGTCCTACGAAACGTCGGTGGGTCTGATGAGGAAAATGTGCAGCAGAACCACGATAATTAACCAAAGAAGCTCATAACCCGTAGAGTTCCGTTTGCAACAGTTTTTTAATGGAGTTTCTGGCAACTGTTCGAAAAAACTAGCTGTCTTTCTGATAATTTGGCACTGTTAATATTAAAGGCCATACCAACGACTGTTATTCAACAGTTCGTTCACTAGTTGTATCGAAAGAGATGTCACAGAACATCACTGGTGTCAATCGCCAAAGATGAGTCTGGGAGGATCACTTCACACTTCCAGTAGCAAATTGCAAGACAGCCCATTCTTGAAGAGTCCCAATCTTTCTCCATACTTCGTGCCACTGATTTTCGTTGTACTCCCACAGATTTTTGCACCAATCCGGAAAATGTAATGCTCATGTTCAGAAAGCCTACGATTAGAACTTGCTAATGTACCCCATTGCGTGTTGCTCAGAGGTTTATGGCAGTTCACATGCATCAACAACGTGTATACTATCGTGTAACTTTGAGGCATTCCTTGATGTATCAGCAACATTCCGTAGGCAGTACGATATTTGTTAACTCGCAAAATAATGTTTTTGTGTGCACCATCACTGCCTTCCAAATCGGGAAACCAAACACTCACACTGTGAAGTTTTGATATATTTCTTGTAAAAATATTCCCGTTTCAATGGCATGTTGGCACGGCAACATATAACAGTGTTGAATAGCCTAACGACCATGCAGCACTTAAATTTTCTCCACATTCAGTGAAAAATGTACAAGTCCAAGGCTTTATAGTTTGCGTATTAAATATATCGCTATTTTATGAAGAACAGTTTTAACCCAAGTCAACATAGAAGCATGCAATAAAAATGTACATCATACACTAGTTAAAATGCCTACGTGGTTTGATTAGTTCAATATAAATTCTCACTTAAAATAACTGTGTATCACCTATGGTTAAAACCGGAAGAACTGTTCAGTTTTATTCCACAATTTCTTTGTTTTGTTGAAAAACGTTGAAGATACAAAACAAAAAGATTATTCAGCGTAGGACAACGCACGGGTACATTTTATACAGTATTACGATGAATCAATGCTTTAATTTGAACTGGAAAACCAGACCAAACCTTCATCACACAGTGCATCAACACAGCTGAAGGAAAGAAAAGGTTGACCCAAGTTCCCGAAAATGAGAAGAAGTGGTTCACAAGAAGCGGGGGTAGCCAGTGGATACCAACTGAAACAAATATATAAGCACAAGATAAGATTAGCCTACTTGAGACTATCACACTGTCCGTCTCTACGTTGACAGTGTGTTGTGAGCACGTTGATGAGATACTAATACAAGGTGGCCAGCGTATTCACGACTGTATTCATAACGATGTCTTACGAGCACGTCATGACTACCTACGGTGTCTATAGCTCCCTTGTGTACCGCGCGCTTGGATTGTAGGACTCGCAACGACCGTCCATTGGACTTTTGGACGCTCGTTCTAATCGTACTACTCAAGAGAGTTCAGTTTATATATATATATATATATATATATATATATATATATATATATATATATATATATATATATATAACTTTCGAGGTTATTAAAGCAGCACCGATGATAACATTGCACGAGTTTAGACGGTAGGTGTACGGGTTAAAAAAAGGATGCGTCCACAAACCACGATTATAGTATTACTCCTAACACTAGTAGCTTCCGTACGCAAACCTGTGTACTACACGCAATGTAAACGTGAGTCGGATATACCATATTAATGTACACAGATAATTCAAACCTTAGTTTCGGAGAACACAAACAAAAAAACAGTGTTTGCAAAAACAAAAGAGGAAAAGGCGGGTGGATGAAACAGACAAAAAGGACCTACCCATAAGGAGATTAAATCCGGAGCCGACAAACCGACAGAATGACGCTTCATTCGCATCAAATTGCTCATGATTGGATGATCTGTGTAAAATTAAGAATTAAACATTACCAGGAAATTACAAGAAGGTGAAATTTTCCATCAACAAGAGAAGTCTATGGTTGATCATGATATAATAGTGCAGTGGACAAGACGTCACCTAAGGAACGTACTGACAGAGCGAATGTTTTGAGATAAAGCACCGCAAGAACTTCGATTATCATTGTGTACCATATAAACCCTGAAACACGAGGAAACTAAACAATGGAATCAAAACCTAGGTTTCTCGAATCCACAACTGAGTACACACTCAGGTCTAACCAAGATCGCGCGCAGAATGTGTGAAGAGACAAGCGATAGGTCGACAATCACAAAACGTACGCGTGCCATCGAAGGCCGCATATTTAGTGTCTGCCCCAAAAACACCCTGTTGCATTGTTTCGATGCTTAAGTTTTGCTCTCACTATAAACATCGAAAACAGTTATGACTGAAAATATAAACCGTATGCAGACATACGAAATCTAGATAAATATACTGCACGGACTTGATGAACTAATCCACAATTAAACTCGGATGGCCCGTATCGTAACCACTGGATTGTGGTCACCATGTTGGACAGATCGAGAATATCTATATACGTGGAACTTACTTCCGAAAAAAGAAGGGTGATACGAAGCGGAAGGAGAGGCTTGGGAATTGTAAGTGAGCTGCTGACGAAATTTCATTGCTCGATTTAACATTGCGTTTGCTCCATTATTTTCTGTTGCGTCCGTGTTATGTGAGGCGCGCGAATGGGTAACAGCCGTTAAGCTAGGAGTAGTGTTAACATTATGCTTGTCGTCTGCCTGTATTTGCGACCTCTGAGCATACCCAATCTTGGGACTGGGATCCCGAAATGAGGATGGGGATTGACCGCGCAACCCGTAGCTCGGAATAGCGAAAGGTGCAAACGTGGCTCTCGGACCAGGTGAAGAGGAAACTGGGAATCTCGCTTCACATGGTGCACAGGATTCAGAAACAGACAAAGAAGCGGACCTTCCATGGGGTCGAGTTCCGCGAATGTCACCAGCTCCCAGAGAAGCAGCCCGGTGAACGACAACGTCAAAATCAGGAGACGCGCCTTTGGTATCTATCTTCGACGAGGCTGTTACCAGTTTCGATTTTCCTATAGGACAAGATTGGATAGAGCTATTCAGAGGTTGTTTGAGTTCAGTTCCATCCAGTGTTTTTGCATGAACACGGGAGGTTTTGGCTTGACGCCGCAACATAACTTCCGCCGGTACCGGAGACCGATCACCACTTCGAACATATCTAGATTCACCAGAAGTGTTGATGGGTGACCTTCGAGTAAAAGGACCAAATGTCTGAAGGTCAGCTGTGCTCCTTGGCGCTTTCTTGACATGAGACAACCAGTCCGAATTCTGCGAACGAAAAGAGATTGAGGTCAGTGATTAAAAGCACTAAGCAACGAGTGGAAAAAAGTTATCGTGCTCATATACATCAGCAAGTGGGATATTTCTTCAACGTTTATCACTAGCGTCGTCCAAATAATAGATAACAGACGTGTGGAGTATGCAAATTATGTACGGCGTATTATGAAGACAATTAGCAAGAAGTTCATCGGATACAACTGAATTAATACTTCATCCGGAACATTAAACAGATAAAGTTATTTCTACGGGAGCAAACTCCATAAAACTAAGAACCGTTTCTAACAGGCAACCCTATTTAAACAATTACATCGAGGGCTCCTAATGAAGAGAGTACAAACAAATAGACGTAAACAAACCGCTTGATCCAGTTGTACCAATCAATAATCTGATCGAATCCGCAAGTGAGACCGCTTTTAATTCACCGAGATCATGGCGATAGAGAGAATACCAACAGGAAGTGTTGAATTCAGTTGGCTCGAGTTGGTACGGGCTGAGGTATCGTGTTGTGAGGCAGTGGAAAACTCAAGGAAGCTGGGTATATTTGTAAAATGTGGACTCCTTGATGTTGAGCGTTTAGACTGAAACATAGGGAGTTCAAGAAAGCGGGCCAACGTCTTCTCGGTTTCTGCGACTTACCCATAGCAGTTGAGCACAAATGTCGACCGTTGACGCAATGCAGGTGAACATGAATCTCTGGGATTCCACGCATTCTCTCGAAATCTTTGACGCACGTCAGTCAATACCACTCAACAGCGAGTACCATGAAGCGCCAGCTCGCAAAATGTACACGAAGGTTTCAAAAAACCTAGTGGCCAGAACGTGCAACCAAGTTGAAATCAGCTACTGTATTTAGAGATTTCCAGAAGGTATTCAATTCAATCCAGACCACCGGTGTCAAAAACCCCGTATAAACTAAATAAACGGCGAAGCGGATAGTTCACAAATGTATCATCCGAGAATACGCACGGAACGCTAGGCGAAGCACTTCCAAACACTTTAATTGGCCCATTAATTGAGTGAATTCGCCTTGTAGGTCCAATCGTGACTGATCTTCTGTGTCCGTAGACCACCCTAAAGAAGCGGAGATCCGAAGGAAAATTCCTGAGCAACACCAGACAGCCGGCTCAGAAGATTTCTCCCTGCTTCTTTTCGGGGATGAACAGATGCACTAACTAGAAAATGCTCACTGCTTCTCAAGGTTCAAGGTACTGAGAAAGGCACCGTGTCGTGCAGAAAATCATCCCAACATTTGAACCGACTAACGTAGAATTCGTCTGATTTCAAATGAGCTCAAACTGCTGGTGTCTGCTCCGCGACGCAGGTAATTCAAGAATGCTGCGAGCAGAAAGCTAGCTTTTGCGAACGTTATTCACTTTTCGGTCAAATCCTCACATTTTGTCAGTTACGAGAACATCGCCAGGTCTACAAACGGTCAACAAGACACTGAGGTGGTTCTTGATTCTGTGAACAGAGCTGCTTCTTGCAAATGCTTATTGGAGAATACTGTACCTGAGAGGTGTGTGTCCCTTTTAATGGAACTACCTGAGTGAACCTCATTTGGGGTAAAGGTACATATACACCATCCGCGCCCTTCATTAGTTACAGTTAAATGCAGCAAGGCTGTGTAGGGGAAGGGGTTTCCGTAAAAATCATTAAAGCCCGAGTTAGTTTTGCTATCCTGAGGAATTTCTGGAGTCGATTTGACACCCGTGTGTCGGTAAACGGTGGGGTGTAATAGCATGGGTGTGTGCGCAATATCGCTCTACGGATGCAAAACCTGGCCACTCTGCGTTGACGATGTTTGCAGGACAAGGCGTTTTTGGCAAACATTGTCAACGCAGTACTGTCCGTGCGGTGGCAACACCACATCAGCAATAGTGAGATACGATGACGTGTGGTTGAAACATATAGCCCGCATTACGCGAAGTAGTTCCAACGCAAAGGTGAATTTGTTTGCAGCATGTCTTAAGCGACGTTCTGTTACGTCTACTACGTCTTGCTTGTGCCCCGCAGAGTTGGCTCGCAAAAACCGTACGATGGGCAGTCTGTTTTTGCTCTCATCGGCTCTACCCGGTTAGGGTTTAAAATATGCTATCGCTGATTAGCCACTGAAAAATATGGCTTGGCGTTGTAGCTTTGTTCAACGACCACTATACACATTTATGCATAAAAGCAGTAATTTTCATTACAAAATACAAAAATGGATAGCAACATAAAATGTCACAATCGTGTGCATGGAAGAAGTTCTTTTTGATGTCGTCATATACCTCGACAGTTTCATATTCTAAAGCAATAATTGTTTAACGGCTTTAAGTTGACAATCCATCATCATACTGCTGAACAACAAAACAAATTTGCACACATCTATACTGACTGTCAAACAGAAAAAGGGTAGTTTGCCTCCAATAATGTATGGCCTGCCTACAACTACGCAGCTGTCAGCACATTTATGATGATGGTATTTTAAAATATTCCTCGTCAAGGTGGTTCAAGCCAAAATGACATCTATTCGGTCTGAAGGCCGTTTATGCGTTTATGCACACGGAAGAATGACAGGGAGCTAAGTGTACGGTCTGACGAGTGACGAACGGATTTAATGGGGAGAAAACAAACTACATTCTCACTATACTAAGCAGTAGTTCGAAAAACGGGGAGGAGGGGAAATAGTGATGATAGCCTGTGCAAACTAAACCTTTCGTTATAATATCGAAGCTTCGAAAAAATAGACGCTATAATTTCCAACAGAACACAGCAGCTGTCGCATTCCCATAGACTTTCCAGTCGGACTCTTTCGAAAAGAAGCACTAGACTCGAGTTTCGCTCTCATTAGAGCTCCTCAGTAGTGCATATCATCGCCAATGCCGGGACTGGAACCACGGACACGCTGTTCATGAGGCAACCGTGTTCACCACTGCGCCACTGACCTCACTTTAGGTACGACCGAATTATCATATGTGAACGCTCAACCACTTTCGCTTGTGAGTAATGATCAGGTTGCCCGATCGGCTCAAAATGGGGACAGTTACTGTCTGTTAACTCCAATCGATGACCCCTAGACTAGGACTCCTCTCCAAGTTAAAACCATAGAAATCATTGACTTGTTGAGCGGTTCTAGTCCCGGCAGTGGCGAGGATATGCACTACTGACGAGCTCTAATGAAAGCGAAACTCGAGTCTAGTGCTTCTTTTCAAAAGGGGCTGACTGGAAAAATCTATGGGAATGCGACAGCTGCGATCAATTGTGGGTGATGATCAATCTATAAGAACAGATTACGTGGTTAAAATGGCTTCTAATCTACTTAACAGCAGTAAATTCTGCCTGGATCAGGATCAAGAAGATGCAGTCCAATCGACAGATACAGATAGTAAAGTATCTAGAGGATCTAAAATGTGATATCCTGAATGAACATTAAGTGCATCAAGAGGTAGCACTTAGAGGGACAAAGATACTTAAATCCGGGATTCCACTATGACCCATTTATCAATGATGGACTTATCTTATCAGTCTGGTGAAATGGTTAGTGGAAGTTCATGAGCTTGCCGGAACCAGCTGGTGCACGTATAGCTTGAGAGACATTTTCGAGTATGTTCAAATCACACACAATTCAAATTTAACAGAAGCAGTATTATTCGATGTGCAATCTTTGTTTATAAACGTACCTCTAGCTGAAATGATTGACATCATAAATGATTATGCAATGGAACACGACATAAAACTTGATCTGCCTGTTTCACATATGCAAATCTATTACTCTATGTACAAAAAACGTACAATTTTATTCAGTGGACAGTCCTATCGCCAACTGGATGAGGCAATCATAGGACCTATGCTGGCTGATATACTTACAATCTCCTTTGAAAAGAAAGTGGAGTGTCATAAGCTTAACCGTGTGTACGATGCAGCTGTGATTTGCGAATCAAATGGTCAGACTAGATCTGCGTGCACGCATTCCAACAGCTTGCACCACAATATTAAGTTTAATATTGAAATCGAAGAGAACAACCAGTTGCTAATTTTTACCGTCCGGCTTATCAAACGTGAAGATGCCTCTTCGTAGAGATGTTCAACGGAAAAATACACGGACAGGCCAGCTATAATACATTTTGCATCAAGTACACACAAAAATGGGTTCGGGCGAACAGTATGTCATAGAGTTCGCAAGATCTGTTAGGATGAAATTATACCAGAAGAAAGAAATTTCATCAAGCAGATTCTCATTCAAAATAGTTGTTCCGTACGTTTCGTCGAAAAACACTCAAAAGCAGTCAACGCCCAACCAGCCATCACAAGAATATCTCGTAAGCCGGTGTACACATCGTTACTATTAAAGGGTGATAGTGTGACATTCTTGATAGAACGAAGAATGAAGTCAGCAATAAACAGCATATACAGATCATATAGGTCAGCTAAGCTTAGTGTGATGCATTCAACAAAAGCACATACCTTCAATTCTGGGAAAATATCCAGGACCAGCATTTGCCAAAACACCTTATTTATGAATCCACCTGTGTATGCGGATTGTACTAGGTAGGTCACACATTTAAGGCACTACATACTCGAATCTCCGAGCGCATCGCGAAATGATTTCTGAATATCATAACTGGAGCGACTAACGGTGCTATGCTCGAATCCGACCATACCGTAGATCCCACGAAGGCTTTTCGTGTTGTTTCTCAGACTAAACAAACGCGCTTTAGACTTCTCTAGAAGCTAACTATACACCTTAAGAAACTACATTTGTGTGTCCAGAAGCGGATGGTAGTGAGCTTAGCTTGGCGGTCCATTGTACAAGGATGAATCATTAAGTATGTTTTTATTCTTAATGCTCATCTCTTCATTGCTGAATTCTTGTTGTTTTCCACACGTCCTTACTGTGCTCATATTACTCTTGCCTTCAGGTTGATTATATGTATGAATTCACTGACTGTATTCTGTTCACTTTTCTTGTCAGCTAATTGTACACATGACACTTGAATGACTTATTCATCAGCTCGTTACTACTGAGCGCTCACCAACCCTACTTCACTTCATATCTCGTTTATTCCTACACTTAGAAAAAATATTCGGATATACCACATCTGCCCCTG